>PVIW01006222.1:0-91198 GCA_004026585.1 Noctilio leporinus | reverse complement strand
TTCAGTGGTCAGGGGAAACGGGGTTGCGGGGAGGGGGGAGGCAGAGGCAAAGAAGGGGAGCAGCTTAGACAAGAACCTAGTATAAAGGAACCATGGACATGGACAACAGGTGGGATTGACTTTGGGGGGAATGGGTGGGTGGGGAGGGGGACAGAGGGGAGCAAAAAGGGGATGGATGTAATACAATAACAATAAAATTTAAAAAGAAAAAAAAAAAAAAACATGAAACAAACTACCACCTAGTTTAACAATTCCAGTTCCGGGTGTATAGCCAAAAGAATTAAAACTAGGGTCTTTGATATTTCAAGCAGCATTATCGTGGTAGCTAAAAGATGGTCCAACCTCCTGACTGATGGAGCTTAGTTGGTTGGGTATCTGCAAAGCAAAGGGTTGCCATTCAGATTCCCAGTCACAGTATATGCCCGGGTTGATGGCCAGGTCCCCAGCTGCAAGTGAAAGGCCCTTGCACACTGATGTTTCTCTCCTTCTCTTTCCCTCCCTTCTCCTCTCTCTAAAAACAAATATATAAAATATTTAGCCCTTGCTGGTGGCACAGTGGATAAGGTGCCAGCCTGTGAACCCAAAGGCTGCTGGTTCCATTCCCAGACAGAACACATAACCAGGTTGCAAGCTAGGTTTTCAGCCAGGTCTGTAGCTGGAGGCAGGTGAAAGGCAACCATCCATTGATGTCTCTCTCGCTCTCTGCCTTTCTCCCTTCCCCTCTCTCTAAAAATAACGAATAAAATTTTTTTAAATAAATAATAAAAAAATGTATAAGATGGCAAATTTTATGTTGTGGGTATTTTTATCACAATTAGAAGCAAAGTCCAATAATCCTTGCCTCTTAGAGAGTACAAAGTTCGAAGAACACCAAATCTTATTGACAAATGCTTGTGGTACCCGGATGAAAAGGCCAAGGAAGTGCAGGGCCATGTGTTTATTCTTCAAAAGATTAATGGTCTGAAGGCCCTGGTTACCAGTTTACCACTTTAAAACCTGAAGTCTAAGCTTTTCCCTATGGGGATGATCCTCATTCATACCTCATTTCAGGGAGCTTTATGATTCACCAGACAGCTGGTAGCAAATTGGAAAACATGTTTATCGTGTTGGCTTATTACTTCATAAACTTATTATTATTATTATTATTTAAATATTCTCTAAGTGAGAGAAGGCAGAGGGAGGCAATGCTTCTTAGCTAGGAGATTCCCCCTAAGTGAACTATTTTGATCAGTAAAATGTATTCTTTTGCTCCAATTATACCAGGAAGGTACCAGGTGCAAAAATAGCCAGTGGAAAGTTTTCACTTTCAAAAAGAGAAAATACAGATTCGGGCACAAGTCAAGGGGCTCTGACCAAATAGCCAGTAGGCAGAAAAGGAGAAGATATTTTTCTCACGTTAATATTTTCTTTTTAGCCTCCTGCCTTCAAACTTTCATTATAGGAAGTAGTTAGGGGTTTGGACTTATTAAGGTTCAAGTCCTAACTCAACTATATATCCTGGGCAAGCTATATCATTTCTCTCTGCTTCCATGTCCGTATCTGTAAATTGAGGTTAGAAACAGCGGCCCCTTCATGAGGGCGTGAGCATTAACAGCAGCTAGAAATTACTGCCCGTTTCTAAATCTTTTATAAACTTGACTCATTTAATCCCCAGGCCCGGGGTGAACTAATTCCAAAGCAAACGATCCTGTCATCACGTGATGCCACAGTGCATTATTGGAGGAATGCATGTAAAAATTGCATTTACTGGGACCTGGCCTCAGTAAACATTTAGTAGTCGCAGCCCTTGCCCTTCTGTACAGGAGATGCAGAGAGGTGAACTGTCTAAAATCACAACACCAGGAGGCTGTAGACCTGGAGACTGACAATGGTTATTTCCTCCCCAACCCCAAACAAAGCATGCAGAGGTCACAGGAGATGAACCATCAGGCAGGGAGGTGGAGCCCTGACTTTAAGCTGGACTTTAAGATAAGAAAGATGGAAAAGGAGTAGAAACAGTATTCCAGGCCCAGTGCAAGTCCTAGAGACAAGGACACGCAGGGTCAATCAGCATTCTGGGGATGCCACGCAGCGGGGTGGACTTGGTGGGGGTCATGGCAGCAAGGCTGGAGAGGACTGTGGACATGAATGCAGACAGCTCTGAATTCCAGCACCAGCTCCTGGACATTCACAAACCTTACAACCTAGCAATCTGCTTCTCAGAGCATACTCTAGATGAAACCCTACCTGTGCGCGGCAGAGCATACACACAGTGTCCATAGTAGCACTGCAAGTAACAGAAAGCACCTGGAAGCAAGCATGATGTCCATGGACAGATGAAAGCTAACAGTGATGGTGGTATTATCCACACAGTGGGATACTGTACAGGGGTGACCATAGCCACAAGCAATAGTATAGAAGTAATGAGTAAAGGCAGCAAACTGCATAAGGTCTGATCGAGTATGGCACCTTTTTATGAAGCACAAAATAATGGAACGACATAATGGATTCTTTTCCTATACATAATCTGGAGTGAAATCCATTTTAAAAAGAGAGAGAGAATAATGAACAGAAAGTTCAGGAGAGTGGCCAGGAGGGGTGGCCCGCCAGGGTCTGCAAGGAGATGGGTTGGAAACACTGACCCAGCTGGTTAACAATACTGGAAATATTCTGGTTTCTACGTTGGGTGGTAGCTTGTGGTATTCATTTTTTAATTACATTTCAAAATATATACGTGTAGCATATACATGTTTTTGTATGCATCATACATTGCCTCCTAAAACTAATACTTATTATTATTATTATTATTATTATTATTATTATTAGAGAGAGGGGAAGGGAGAGAGGCAGAGAGAGGGAGAGACATCAATGTATGGTTGCCTTTCACCTGCCTCCAGTCCCAGACCTGACTGGAAACCTGGCTTGCAACCTGATTATGTGCCCTGGCTGGGCATCATAATAATATTTTTAAAAAGAAAAAGGAAGTGCCTAATAGAAATGCTCAAATAAATTAAGTGAGTGAGATCTAAATTAGAGCCATTTGTAACTCATGAGAAAGCAAGGCTTCAGGGTCTCTGGTGTTCTCCCCAACAGCTCTTCAATAGATATGTAATAACGGTCCCAGTCTTTCATTCAGTCAACAACCTTTCTGTGTCCCTACACTGTGCCCTGCATTTGCAGATAAAGAAGACTTTTTCCTTGGCCTAGAGGAGCTGAAAGAGTCGGGTAGATGTGACTTGTAGGGACACACAAAGTCGAGGAATCGGGGCTTAGCTCCTCTGTGCTTCAGAGGAGGCCAGTTGGCAAGAACAGAGCTGGTTTATTCACTGGCATAGATGTTCTCCTCTGTGCAGGAGACCCTTGCCACTTCCCTCCCAGTGACAGACAGTCCTGGCATCGGGCTTCATCCCACTCTTACATCTGACTTCCTGACTCTTAGCCAACAGGCATCCTCCCATTCTCCTCTGACCCCCAGGCCTTGTGCACATGGCCAGGCAGTGTTTCCTGGTTGTCCGAGGAGGCTGATGTTAACCCTACTTTTCATCAGCATCTTCAATGGTTGTGCAACATTCCACGCGACACGGGGGCGATGCTGGGGAGCCCTAGACACAGCTCACCCCCACCCAGGGCGGGCCACGATTTAGCTACACCCCTCAGTGCCAAGGGGCTGCTCCTTCCCGAACACTTTGGCAATTTTAAAACATCTCTGGAAAATAAAGGCATCCTCCTTGTCTTGTGAATCTGGTATGAGATGATTAGTAAAGTGGTATTTCATTGTTTTCAATTTCTTTTATCCTCACCTGAGGACATCTATGTCCTTGCTTTTAGAAAGGAAGGGAGAGAGCGAAACATGGATGTGAGAAACATCGGTTGCTTGCCTCCTGTACGCGCCTGAACTGGGGATCAAACCCCAAACCCAGGAATGTGCCCTGACCAGGAATCGAGTCCACAACCTTCCAGTTACTAGATGATGCTCCAACCAACTGAGCCAGGCCAGCCAGGGTGCATTTCTGTCCTCTTAAAACTCTTTCTCATCTGCCTCACGGTGAGTTCTGGATCCCCTGGATTGGAGGCTACATCCGGGGATGTCTGTGGTCCCCTCATCACTGATTCACTCGGAGGATAGATACTTGCTGAGGCCAGACGGATAGGCTTTATCTCTGCATCGTCTGGGCCGGCTCAGAGGAGACGCTTAAGCAAGTGCTGTTGAATGTCTGAAGGGAAGAAACTGGTCTGGATTTTGATCACGTAGCTCTCCTCTCAGGCTCTGCCCTTCTAAGCAGTGGAGTCCTCATTGTCCTCTCTGAGCAACTTGCGTGTCCTGGCTCCCAGAGAGGCCTCAGAGCCATATTCTGCAATCAGGGTGTGTGCACACATGTATGTATAGATGCATAAACGTGCAATCCGGTTATTCTAGTTACACAGTATCACACTGAAAACCCCAGAGCACCAGGCGTCCTCATTTATGAGCTTAAAAATAACAACCCCCTTCATCCATTCAAAAGTGATTTATGGTTTTGCAAAATACTTCTTCTACAGCTGTTCACTCAGGTCAAAACACACAGCCACCTTGGCAGTGGGTGTGACTTCCCCCCTCCCATCTTCCAGATGGGGAAACTGAAGCTCAGACCGAAAGGCTGATCTGACCCAACCCACATGGATCGAGGTCTCCCAGTTCCAAGTTCAGAGACTTTGGAGCCCAGAGGAGCAACCTGTTGAAATGAGGTTGGGCACAACACCACATCGCGGTTGGTCCCTGTCCAGAGTCAGCACAGAGATGAAGTCCTGGCTAATTGCTGAGGTTCTGTTTAGGTCAGGGCGCCATTTCTCAGGATGGGCCGAACTGATGAGTGAAGGCTCACGGTGAAAAGCCAGGTGCTTTGTGCTGGTTGGTTCTTTAACAAGCTCCTCAGGACCCCTGCTTCATCTGTGGCAGGCAGCTCTGCTTCAGAATAAAACTAGCCATGTGTCCTGCCTCCTGGAATCCACAGAGGAGACACTTCCAGTTGGGGCTAGAAGGGGAGGGGGGGCGGTGAAAGTCCAAGAAGATTCTGGAGCAATGAAAGCCAGAGCTAGGTCTTCAAGCAGGAGTGGACATTAGCTAAGCAAGGGTGCAGTGTATGAGAAGACAGGGAGACAAGCTGGGGAGAGACAAAGACCAGGCAGGGAAAAGGCATTAAGACAAGGGAAAGATGCCTATCAAGAGACAAGTAGATAAACAGTTGTGGTATGGCCCTGGCTGGTGTGGCTCAGTGGACTGAGTGCCAACATGCGAACCAGAAGGTCGCAGGTTCGATTCCCACTCAGAGCACATGCTTGGGTTTTAGGCCCAGGCTCCAGTTGAGGGCATGCAAGAGGCAACCACACATTGACGTTCCTCTCCTTCTCATTTGCTCCCTTCCCCCTCTTTCTAAAAGTAAATAAATGAAAGCTTAAAGAAAAAAAAAAAAAGAAATACAAATTGGTAGTTACAAAACAGTCACCGTATAGGTAATAGAGTTGGTGGTACTATAATAACAATGTATGGGGCCAGGGGGTACTGGAAATAATGGGGGGACCACTCTGTAAAGTACATGATTTTCTAACCATTATGCTGTACATCTGAAATACAGCATAGCATTGAATGTAAACCATAAATGAGAAATAAAAATAGAAAACAAAGACTGGGAAGGAGTTTTAAGAAAGGCGTGCATCAGCTCTACGTACCTTCACAATTTTTACCACACCTGACTGTACCCCCTGCATATTTTTAATATTTTTAACTATTTCTAACACTTACACGCGTTTATCTTTAAAAGACACCCTAAATCATGAGGGTTGCTTGCTACTTTCTTTTTTACCGATACACATTGAAAAAAACTCCCAAGTATTCAAGTGAAAAACCATCATCCTTCCCCCCCCCACCCCCCCGCTAAAACGTCTGGTATAATCATGGGGTAGATTGGGTACTACATTGAACAAATAGTGAACAAAGGTGTGGCTATGAGTAAGAATGTGGGGTGTGGAGGAAGCGCTGAGAGCAAGCGTGAGGAGAGAGTGGTGATGTGACGTTGGAGATCTGAGTGGGGCCTGAACTTGAAAGGACTTGTGTGCCTGGCGAAGGAGTGCACTGTGTCATCTCAGAGTTGAGAACGGAGACACTCTCTGGGCACTGGTGATCTGAGCCCCTCATCAGATGGGAAAACCACCACCTCCTTCTTATAGCTCAAGCGGTCCTTTGAAGGTCTTATTTTATTTTTAATTTGTTATTTTTATTGATAGATTTTAGCAAGCATGCCTGCACACGTGCAAGAGAGAGAGAGACCTGTTGTTCCACTTATCGATGCATTCATTGGTTGATTCTTGCATGTGCTCGGACTGAGAATCAAACCTGCAACCTTGGCATATGGGGATGATGCGCTAACCAACTGAGTTACCCAGCCAGGGAGTGAAGGTGTTTTGTTTTGGTTAGTTTTTTATGATTTTATTTATTTATTTTTAGAGAGCAGGACAGAGAGGGAGAAAAAGAGGGAGAGAAACATTAATGTGTGGTTGCCTCTCACAGCCCCCTAACTGGGGACCTAGGTTGCAACCCAGGCATGTGCCCTGACTGGGAATCGAACCAGCGACCCTTTGGCTTGCAGGTGGGCACTCAATCCACTGAGCCACTCCAGACAGGGCTTGAAGGTCTTATTTTAAAGGGTTATCATAAACCTTAACAATCACAAAATCTTGAGCCGGCATATCTCTAACAGGAAACGAGCCTTAGTGTCAGAAAGGCATCTCCCTGGCAGCTTAATAACTTTGGCCAGGTCATATAACCTCTCATTGCCTCAAGCATTCTATCTGTAAACAGGGTGCATGCCAAGGTGCCTGGGGCAGCACCTAGAGGTTTCAGATCACAAGTCCCCTTGTCCACTTCCCTCTAGGTCAGGATTTCTCAGCTTTGTCACTATGGGCACTTGGGGCCCAACGCTTTGCTGTGAGGTGCTGACCCATTCGATGCGGAATGTTTAGCAGCATCCATAGTCTCTACCCACTGGATGCCACTAGCATCTTCCCAGTTATGGCACCCAGAAAAGTCTCCAGACATTGCCAAATGTCGCCTGGAGGAGAAGGGTGTCACCCTGTTTAGCAAGGGGGAGTGTCAGGCTCTGGTAGTGTCAGCAGTGCTGGCTGAAGATGGATCCAGGGGAACAGAAGGCTTCCTACAGAGAACCTCACACACCCCAAGTTCAGAACCCCAGAGGGGTAAGGAAGGGTGAATGAAGAAGTTTTTGTCATTGATTTTGTCACTGAAAGGGTGACTCACTGATTCCCTATATAATGTCTCCAGGAAAAGACACCCCAAGTAGAATCACATGTTCCTAGCACTCAAAGGTATGACCCAGTGGTTGCCTGCTCACATCTGTCCTCCAGGGTAAGGTAGGCAGCAGGAAGAGACAAGACCACCTGGCATAGAGCAACTTATGGGGACAATCAGAATGACTATCCAGCACGGTGGTGGATTCGCAACAATTTCCAGGTCCTAGCACCTGGCCGACCTGTTCTTTGACTCATGAAAATAATTATAGTAATAGCATCTCTTAAGCGTCTATTGTATGCCATTGCACATGCCTGCATAATCCTCACAACAACACCTTATCCCTATTTGATACATGAGGAAATCGGAGCTTTGCACAACACTGCACGGCTGTTAAGAAGGCCACCAGGAAAAAGTGGGGACAGCAGCAGGCTTTAGTCTAGGTCTACCTCATTCCAGGTCCTTTGTTATTCCTATGGTGTCAGGCCACAAGTTCTCCTTCCTGATGGTGCCATGAGAAAAGAAGACAGCGGCAACATGGTGAGAGTCTTGAAGAACCACAACCATTGATTCCTCAACTCTTGCTTGGGGTGACAGAGCTCAAAGCCACAGGTACATAAAACTGGAAAACGCAGTCTCTGATATTTTCAACCTTGTAAAGTAACGCACAGGCACAAAGCAAACAAAAAAACCCACCCAAATGTGGAGTTCCATGTGTTCCATTAAGGCACACATGCTCTTAAATTCCTGTGCACATCTCTCTCTACATAACTGCACATATGGGCTTATAGATAATATAAGTATAAACATAAGTAATATATGTGTAAATACAGAGAAAGGCATACATACATTTTTCATTGGTTGGGGGACAAGGAGAAAAGAAAGGAGAATGACGCTTTAGCTCACATTCATCACCATGTGAATTCTGGTTTCAGAAAGGTACTTGTTACTTGTTTGAACGGCTCAGCGGAAGGCGTCATGGACAATGCAAGATCCTGCATGGGGTACTGTGCACAGGCCTCCTTTGTTTCATTGAACTTCTCTTTATTGCATTTTGCAGATATTGCACTTCTTGTTTTTTCAATCAATTGATGGAAGACCCTCCACCAGTACCAGGATAACTCACTGAAGGCTCAGATGATGGATATTAATTATAACAAAGGATTTACATTACTTTTTGGACAGAATGCAATTGCACACTAATTAATAGATTAGAGTATGGCGTAAACATAGTTTTACATGCACTGGGAAATAAAAAGGTCATGTGACTCACTTTATTGTGACATTCACTTGATTGCAGTGGTCTGGCACCAAACCTGCAATATCTCCAAGGTTTGCCTGTACACAAAACGCAACGATGGTAGATCCTGGAGTTGTGCGACATGACCCTGGTGAGGTCATTCTGGCTGGTCTTGAGGTCAAATTCGAACTCTGTGGAGGGCTAGTCAAGAAACTTTGGGAAGGGACTCAGTCTCTCTGATCCTCAGCTTTCTCATCAATGAATGAGAGTAATAACATTCCTAGCTTCCAAAGGTGGCCAGGATGATTGAATGAACTAATAGTAGCAAATAGTTCCCACACTTTTATTTATAAAGCAACTGACACTATAATACTAAGTAGTTTATATGGGTTACTCAGAAATCCTGCACAGAAGGTGCTGTTATTATCCCCATTTTACAGGCAGGACACCAAAGTAGAGGTAAATTAAATTCTTTGCTCCAGTTTATAGTGACAGGTCCAGGATTGAAACTTAGTCTAAGTGCAGAAGCTATGTTCAGCCACGTTTGCCTATAAATCTCCCTGACATTGCGTGTCAAATGCTTTGCATGGTTCCTGGGATAGAATAAGTGTTGAAGAAATGGTTATCATTGCTAGTACTATTCCTGTCCTTACTAGGAGCATGATTGCCGGGTAGCTGCTATATTCCAATGTCTGGCTTCTTTCATATACGAGTTACCTCATGAAGTCTGCAAGATACTGACTATGGGAATATTAACCCCATCTTACAGGTGAAGAAACTGAGGTTCAGTTTCCTCATAATTTGCCCATAAGAACATAGTTTTTTTGTATTTTGTAAATACAAAAAACCCTTTGTATTTGCTTCTGTTCCAAAGGTTTATTCCTATGAGACACCAACTATCCTATTTAAAAACTTCTGGTGATAGTTTCATTTCTTTCATGGTCTCTACAAATCTGGTCCATCCTCACCTCAGCTGATGGTCCTTTCTGAGACAAACAGGATTAGTGTGGCCCATTCATCATTGATCAAGAGGAGGTCTGAATTCCTAGGAAAAAGGAAGCTGGAATCAATCTTCAGTCAAGACTTTTTCCTTTCTCGAATCATCTAAAAACGCTCAGAGAGGTAGCTGGAAATCTAGGAGCAGAAAAAACAATGAGATGTAGCCATATAAGTGTTTGAGAAGATATAAAATGGTGAATGTGGAAATACACGCCAGCATGTTTCTTTCCTTGTACATATACTGTTTTGAAACACATCACTAATAAAAACATCCAGGGGTTCCTTTTAATTGCAGGTTTAGTCTATGGAGTTCCTGCTAAAAGCTCACAAAGCCTGTTCTGTGCCTGAAATGGACTCCATTGTAATCTTTCTGTAATGATGCCATTATTTTTATAGCTGTTTCTACAATCCCATACACGGTTTATATGCAATATACGGTCTCTTTTTTACGTAGGTATGCATTGTCCCTTGGAAACTATAAATTCCCTGTTTAGTGATAAAAACACTCAATATACCAGGTATAGAAGGAACGTACCTCAACATAATAAAGGCAACATATGACAAACCTGCAGCTAACATCATGCTCAATGGGGAAAGGCTGAAACCTCTTCCTCTAAGATCAGTAACAAGACAAGGGTGCCCCTCTTGTGATTTCTATGCCAGATAGTACTGGAAGTCCTCATCAGAGAAACTATGCAAGAGAAAGGGGTAAAATGCATCCACATCTGAAAGTAAGAAGTAAAATGCAGGTGACATGATCTTATAAATAGAAATCCCTAAGGATGCCATTAAAAAACTGTTGGAAAAATATAAAATAACTGTTGGAAGCAATAAAAAAAATTCAGTAAACAGCAGGATACAAAAATCAATGTACAGCCCTGGCTGGTGTGGCTCAGTGGATTGAGCACTGGCCTGCGAACTGAAAGGTCACTGGTTTGATGCTCAATCAGGGCACATGCCTGGGTTTCTGGCCAGGTCCCTAGTTGGGGACGTGAGAGGCAACTACACATTGATGTTTCTCTCGCTCTCTCTCTCTCTCCTTCTCCCTCTCTAAAAATAAATTAATTAAATCTTTAATAAATAAAAATAAAAATCAATCCTTGTGGGAGGGAGTGAGGGCAGTTGTTTCATGTTAACTTCCAGGATAAACACGGACTGGCAGTCCTGCTTCTCTTCCGATGGAACTCCGTGGAAAACTGAAGTAGAGTGGAGGATGGGAAATGCATTTGGTCTAGAATTAAGACAAAGAGGTTGTGTACATCCGGGCACCCCTTAAACCCTACTCTGCACAGAGGCCAGCTAAAAAGAAGCTCTTCAAAGGCTTTCCAATGAGTTGCCCTGGCCTGGAAGAGAAAATACAAAGTTGCTTTGAACTGAATCCTTGAATTTGAATCCTGGCTATGCTATGAACTAGCAAACCTCCTCCCCTCTAGAACCTTGGTTTCTTTGTCTGAAAATGGGGTTAATGCAAGCCCTATGTACGTGAGAGCCCGCCTTGGGTCGGGTCCTCAGCAGCTGCTTCTCATGCATGCTGTGCACGGCCTGGTCTCACAAGCCCCATGATTATTCTCACTCAATAGGCAAGGTGTCTATTGGACATACTTGCTACATGTATCTCTCCTACCAGATTCTCAAACACCATATAATATCCCTCTGTGTGTTGCCAAGCACAGAAATTGGCACATCAAAATTATTCAGCAGATGTTGGAATAGATTTTTAAAAACATGTATGACACACACAAAGAGTTCTCATGTTGAAGACTGTAGAACTTCCCAATTTGAAAAGTGGAGCCAACTGCCCTACCCCCAAGGATGACAAACCCTTTTCATTTTTAGTTTGCTTCTAAGTATGACCATCACCTGATAGTAACTTATTTTTGCTTCCTGTGAGTCACAGCACAAAAGGCACTGTCCCCAAGCCACTAGGGCAACCTTTAAACAAATGCCCCCATAATGAATAGTTTTGGTAAAGTAACTGCTGCCGCATACCTTGTCATAATATGGGAAAACTCTGTGATTTGTTTAGTGCTCTGTATTAATAAAGTTCGTGCCCTATCATTTCTAAAGAGTCTCTAAGAACGCTTGTTAAGGTGGCCAGTGAAATGCCCTATATCATAGCTGGAGAGAGTATCCTGGAGATGAGGTAGGGCTGGAGAGGTGACTGTGGTGGGAATGAGCACTATGCTAGTCACTCTGCCTCAGTGAGTTTCATCCGGAAAATGGGCTGTGCTGAGGATTAAGCGCGTGTAACGGACATAACTATGCAAGGTAACTGCTAAGGCCCATGTGAAAATTGCACACTTCCCCCCACTTCCACCCCATTTGGAGTTGGTCATGTTTGAGAGCTAGAGAAAACGAATCACATTTGGATTGTTCCCAGAAATTATTGTTACAGAAAAGCTCACGTAACTCTGGATGATTTAAAAATAACTTTTACCACACCACTCCTAATCAAAGGCACGTTGGCCCCCAAAAAGAAAACGAAGATGGGTTTCCATGTTGAATTCTATGCCAGGAAACTTGCAACAAATGTCAAAGAACAGGTTTGAAAGCGGTAATACTAAGGTTGAACTCCAGGAAGACCCGCCACTCTTCCTATACGCAAAGTGTCAACCTCTAGACAGAAGGCAGGAATGGCAGGTCACAGGGCATGACATTTAACAAAGCCAAGGACAGGGAGAACCCTGAAAGGAAGTTTTCCCAGGCACGGAACACAGCAACGGGGGAAGCCTGCTTTGCGACCAGAACAAATCGTAGTTAGTATTTGCTGAACACCTGCTATGTGCTTGGCAGTTTCACACACACAAGTCTATTCCTCCTCACGCTGGTCCATGCCAGAAGGTGCTATTTGTTACTGCCTCAGTTTTCCATGATGAGGTAGCTGAGGTTGCAGCATAGACAGTCAGGCACTGGAAAGGCTGCTCCTGACTGCCAGGCCCTCTGACTGTACCTCCCATCACTCCAGGTCAGCAGTGTGCGTTTAGTATTTCTAACACGACTAATTTCTAGAGAAGATCTGAGGCATCTGTGAGAAGGGGTTTCCAGGGAAGATGAGATAGAAGAAACCCAGCTTCCAAAAAGCCCAGGTCACACTGGGATACAAGGAGCACTAGAGGTACATAGTACCCAATAAATGGCTTACTGACTGCTGGGCGTAGGCAGGGCTTGCACTGAACACCCACAACGTGTTGTAAGATAAGGGAACTTGGGCCTGTTGCCTGCCTGTGTGTAGGGGCAGGGGTCTTGCACAGTACCCACCCTGTTCCACACTGATCCGGGGCCTGCTGGCGGGGGGAGAGAGCAGGGGGCGAGCATACGGCAGAAGCTCTGCATTGTGTTGTCTTGCAGCCACTCCCAGTAGGGTACTGTTATTCCTAGTTTGCAAAGAGGCCATGAGGTCCAAACGGGGGATGACCGGGGCACAATTATAGGTGGCGTTCGATGCACAGCTCGGCGCTCGGGTTCACTTCAGAGGGGAGGCAGAAGCCATCCATCCCTTCCCGTGAGACCCCCATCCGAAGTTCCAAGGTCTAGTTAACAACAACAATAAAAACGCGTCCCGTTTACTGGAGGCTTACTCTACACCAGGCCCTTGAGCGCGTGCTCTCGCTTTATTTCATGAACTTTGTCGGGGCTGTTATCCACGTTAGCTCAAGGAGGAAGCGGTCCAGAGCTCCCAGGAGCGGGAAGCCAGGATCCCACAGAGCCAGGATGCGAATCCACTTGGACGTGGTGGTGAATTCCGTTAACGCCGGGCCAACCAGGGCGGAGAGGAAGGGGGCGCGCGTCTCCTACGCAGCGGGGCGGCGCCGGCGACCCGCGGCCTGCGGCGGTCCTGTGCCCGGCCGTCCGGCGGGGGGCACTGCAGACCGCTGGCCGCTCTGCGCCCGCCGCCGGCGCCCCGCGCCCGCCGCGCCTTCGTGCGCCGCTCTCGCCCCCGTCCCCGCCCCCGCCCTAGCCACCCCCGAACCCCGAGCGGGGATGCTGGAGAAGCCGGATCGGGCCCCACGGGGCCAGCGCGGGCGCCCCCGAGCTGTAGGGGCCCGAGCCGGGGTCCGCTGCCCCCCTGGTCACCCCTCGCGCCCCGCCCTGCGGGCGCGCACACTTACATCTTCCACTTGGGCACCGAAAGGCTCCAGGGACCAGGTCTTCCCGGGTGGACGTGGCGGGCCCGCACTGGATTCCGCCAGGGACGTGGGCATTTAAACTCGTCTGGCTCGGACTCGAGAGGAGGAGGAGGGACACCCGGCCGGAGAGCGGGGACCGGGAGAATCCCCGGCGCGTTTGATGTCCGTCCGCTACTTCCCCACCCCGCCCACGCTGTCACCTCTCCTTCTGCCCTGCGGATTCCACACCCCACGCAGCTCGTTCACCGAATTCTGACTTTGAACCCGAAAGTGATCAGGCGTGTTTGGGCCAGGCCGCCGCCAGCAGGCGCTTTGGCCCTCGCTGGAGCAGCTGCAAGTGGGCATCGCGGTCCCGGGGTGGGGGACCCCACCTCGGACCGGCCCAAATGAAGTCACGCTTTCTCAAGTTACTCCCAGGCGAGGTATGTGGCATCCACCGACCCTGACCCTTCCCTGCGGTCACCTGGGACACAAGCATTTAAGGTGGGCAGCTTAACGAGGTGATAACGAAGTGAAAATGGCCTAGTAGCCTCTTGAATTTGAATCCGGGATTGAAGCTCTATTTTTTTTTTTTTCTTTTTTTTCTTTTTTAAGAAAGAGAATGTTATGAATAGGTTACTCTCAATGGATTTCTGTTACCGGTAATAACCCCTGCATGTTTAATTGGTCATAATTACCCCGTTAAAAGTCTTGTAAGACCCTTCCAAGTTCTAAGAGTACAAGGGAAAGAATGTTTCTGAGATTTACAACTGGGCGGGAAACATCATATTACTTTTTGCATTAGGTTATACGTTAGCCTACTTGTTGAACTGAACTTTCCGCTTTGGAAAGATTTTAATATCTTTCCAATTCCCAGCTAGTCCCTGGAAATGTAAAAGGGGGTGGTGGGGAGAACTGGTGATGTGTGTGCCATAGATGGAGATGGAAAGCTGCCCGGAACATGTTGACATTAAAAAAAAAAAAAAAAAAAAAAAATCCCCCCACACTTTAAAACTATGATATTAGGGACAGAATATAACGGCAAAAGTTACTCGTAGAACATCTGTTCCTTCCAATGGGAGGATCTTTTCGCTGCCAAGAATTTATGAATTTTATATAGGAGCTTGGTTCCGTTTGGGGAGGGAGGAAGGCGGCCCCCTTCTCTGCACGGAATGCAAGAATACTTGGCTCCTGACTTGTAGGTGGTTCTGGGAGCTGAGGATGGGGCAAAAGTGACCCTTGGGAAGGACATGGCGGAGAACAAAAAAAATCACAAACTGCCACCCTGGAGTAGGACAATACAAGGGAAGGTCAAGGTCATAGGATTTGAAGACAAGACTCCCATTCACAGGAGGCCTAATCCTTTCAGAGAGTTTATTACTGGGATAAAACCTCACTGAAGTATATCAGTTCATTTCAAGTGTTCCTGTCATTTTGACGTTGGCCAGAGCAGCAGGTCTTTCATTCATTCTCAAAAACCTCAGTCAGTCCCTTCATCTGCAATCCATTGTCTTTTGCTTCTGTTCAATTGAGCGTGCTGACTGGAAGGTTAAGCACCCTGGGGGCTGCTCAGAAAAGCCTAGGTGACTAGGGCACTAAATGGATTAGCAGTTGAAACATTAATGAGCCTCTTTTGACTCAAAGCAAGTTTATCTAAATAGATTTCCAGTGGTCTCCTTTTCGGCATCAAAAGAACTTCCTGCTTTTCAGGTGTGTGTCCAGCATGAACAAGGTCAATGTTTTGCATTTTCAAGTAGACCATTTAGGTTCTTCACCCTTAAGTGGAACAGATTTCTTTTGTAACTCAGAGAATTTCAGATGTAATATAAAAATAAGATCCAATAAGCCATTGAAATATCGAGAATTTAAATTGTTTTTGTTTGAAAGCAAGAGAGATTTAAAAATATATATATATTAAGAGTTTCCTAGGGCCCTGGCTGGTGGCACAGTGGATAAGGTGCCAGCCTGTGAAACCAAAGGTCGCTGGTTCGATTCCCAGCCAGGTTGCAAGCCAGGTCTCCAGCCAGGTCCGTAGCTGGAGGCAGGTGAAAGACAACCATACCTTGATGTCTCTCTCCCTTTCTTCCTCCCTCCCTTCCCCTCTCTCTAAAAATAATAAATAAAATATTTTTAAAAAGAGTTTCCTACATTCGAGGCCACAATGTTTACTGAGCACCTACTACATATTAGGCACTTTAAAGGCGTCACCTATCCCTCACCCTAGAGAGCTAGACAATAAATGGATACAGTAATATTACATCTCAGTTAATGATAACTGAAGAAATCAGGAAGAAATCAAACACATTAAAAAGATGAAGCAGATCAGGGGTGGGGTGAGATGGATCTTGTAGAATGATCAGGGGAGGCTGCTCCAAGGAATTGACATTGAGCCGTTCTTCTAGAATTTTCCCAATGCAAATATACCCCCAACCACAGACACATATTTTACCAAGTTGGACCATACTATGTAGGTTCCCCGCCTCCCGTTAATGTCTGAACATTCTGTGTGTAAAGAGTATAGGCTCCAGAATATGAGATGAATGGAATCAGGTGACTCACTGGTTTTGTGATTTAAGTCAGGTGACCTAAATGCTTTGCCTCAGATTCTTCATCCTTAAAAAGAAGAGAATAATATTTCTTACCTCATAGGTTTATTGTGGAGACTAAATGAGAAAAAGGCAGGTAAAATACTCTGTGCAGGGACAGCATGTAGTACACCTTGGTAAATGTTGGCGCTTATTTATTAATGTTCGCTTGATCATTTTAATAGAGCATGGTAGTTCATTCTAAGGATGTTCTAGGGCTTACTTAACCAATGCTCTACTATTAGATGGAAAGAATTGGATATAAACCTAGCTCCTGGGTCTTGCTTAGCAAGTTAATCTATGGCCTCCTATGCACTGAGAAGAAGGACCTAGAAAAGTATTAGGCTGGAATGAGGTTCTGCTGGATAATAACTGTGGGAGATTGGGGCCTCAACGTACTCATTTGGGCAAAGGAACCTTCAGGTGAAATGGCCCTTGGAACTCCTTTCAGCTGTGTCATTCATTTGTTCCTTTTGCCCCCGTTGGCTCCCAGACTTGCTCCCCTGCTCTGAAGAAACTTCCCTGCGTCTGAGATCTGAGTCATTTGTTCTTGCCCGACAGCACATACCCAGATCTATTTTAGGTGGAGATCCCATTTAAGGGAAAATGGCTTCTCTTTAGATATTGGGAGCCATAGGGGGAATGAATGTTGGCAGAGCCTTTTGGAAGATGGCAAAGAGGCAATGTTTCCCATGGGATGTGGCTGAAAATATGGGCTCAAGGCACCGCACTCCAGAAGGAGAAAAGAAGAAAAAAATGCAAAGAGAGCGAGGGGGCAGGGGTAGAGGGAAAACAGCACTACACTCCAAGGTGCCAATCCTTTTGGCTTTTTCTTCTGCTTTCTTCATTCAAGGGGGCCTCAGAGTGCATGACCTTCCGCAGAAGATACATACTTTTTTTTAGGCTGACTTCCAATTGGCCCAGCTATCAAAAGAGCTGCTAGTCTTTATTCTAATGGAATACGGGTATCAAGTGCTTTGAAATCAGTGAATGAAATATCATTTTATAGAGGCTGTAGGGGGGTGTTATGATGCAGAAAACAAACTGTCATTTCCTGAGTCATTATCCAAACTGGAGCAGAGAGAAGGGTGGAGAATATATTTTTATTTTGAGGGTATGTTTATCAAAGCTGGGGACAGAGAGACAAGGGAAGGCTTAGCATAAACATGACAGGAGAGACCAGGGTGGGGCTACTTTGGCTCACTGGAAAGTCAGGAAAAAGGAGGCGGTGGAGACGCTCAGGGAATTAGCCCAGGACGAGCTGATGCTACCCATTGCTCCCTCGGTTTTAAGTCTTGTGAGGATCCTTAGAGTTTAGGAGATGCACGCATGTGGGTGAAGCAGAGGGAGAAGAGCAAGGAATGGGCATGCTATCAAATGTGAATTTCTAAGAATGGCAGGTAAGAATACTTGTTGCTATTAGAAAGCAGGATGGGTTAGATTAATTTTGTTCGACAGCTTCCTGTGCACCAAACAGAACCCTTATTTAGATGAAAAAAAAAAAGCATTCCAAGGAGGTAAGGAGCAGGTAATTCCCCAAATGAGGTTAGCTTTGCTTTATCTGGGAAACAGTGTGATGTGGCAGAAACAGGCTGGTAGATTTGGGTTCTGATCACAGCCTTGTGACCTTGGGCAAATCACTTAACTCCTCCCAGCCTTTGTCTTCTCCACTACTAAATGGGTCTAATAACAAACTCCTAAACATGTAACAAAGTTCTTGGCACACCACAGGTGTTCAATGAATGTGACTCTTTCCATCTACCTCCAGCTCATTCAACCAACGACTCCAAGTCCAGGTTCCAACTACATTCATACATCCTGACGCACAAGAAATATTTTCCTGTGGTTAATGGCAATAAAGGTATGAGCAATTGAAGAGTTAACAAGAAAACAAACAAACAAACCACGTGTCCAAAACCTACAATCTAAGAAATTGTTCCCCCTCACACAGTTTCTATTCGAGGTTTTATGTTGCCAGTCTGGGAACGTTGTCAAAGCAAATGTTAGTTAAAAATTGTTTACCCAAGGACAGGTAGTTAAATAGCATGTACAGCTAAGAGCATTGTTACTGAAAACCTAAAATAATGTTTCACAAACCTTTATTTATAAAGAAAGACATTTGACAGAAGTGTTCAGATATGTCCTGAGGAAGTCAGAGGATTTTTTTTTTTCTAGAAGTGCCAAGCATTCTAATTAAGGAAATAGAGGAAACATTCGTATACCTATACCTATGTGTTATTCGTCAGTAGCTAAACAGATTACTGACTTGCTTGGTATTGCTGGAGCCCAAATAGACTCCACCACTGATAGTGAAAACTGATCTATCACATTTCTTTAATCAGTGCAAACATTAAGCAGCGGGTTTTATCAAATTGTAGCGTACTGTATCAATTGTATATCAGGACAAGAAAGTGAAAATAAAGGAGAACTCTAAACCTGGAAGAGGTCACATATTTCCAAATGCAAATTGAGATCCAAACCTGAAACAATAGGCATCTTCTAATCCTTGTACAAAGGCACAAATTGCAAATCAGACTCTGTGGCCAGCTTGGCTTTGCTTAACAAAGTCTTTAATGCAAAGAATCCCTTAGGCAAAGTCTCCTCTGTTTCTAACAAGCCTTGGCACAGAGAGATCTTCATGAAGTCAGTTATGCTCCCTAGCTATAAAGTTCATTGTGCCTGAAACAAAATCGGGTTGTTCTCCTGGTCTAGGTATGCAGTCGCGAAATCATAGAAACCTGAGGTGCCTTGCTTTGCAGATTGAGCTCCATTTCGCCAGAATCATTTATTCCAACAGAAGCTGGCGATGTTTTTTGAACAAGGCCGAAACCTTCATGCTAAACCTGCATAACGCGTTTTACATGCTTTTATGGTACCTGATAAACAAGTTGGATGTACCTAAAATAATAAGCAATCAAGAAAATTGTAGGGAGAAAAAGTGGTCTATGGGATTGTAGCTAATGTGTGTAAGTCTCTCCAACAATTATACCATTACTTTTCCAAAAGAGGTAAACAGCTTTTACTAAGGCTAGGATGCTGATTTTCATGGAGCAGTTGTACAAGGAGAAGATATCTGTAGACACACATATATCTACTTACTCATCTTCGGTCCCACCCCCCACACCCCTGCTTTGCACAAAGGCTGGTAAAGTGGGTCCTTGAGCAGATTATATACATTTGATTGAAAGTTCACGAAAAAAGAAAGAACAAAGCCAGAATTATATTTTAACGCTTTTGTGGATTGGTTCCTATGTCCTTTATAGAGGGGCACAGTGGTGAATGAATAGTACATGTCTGGGTTGACCAGTAGCATAAGACTACAAAACCACTATAGAGAACAATGAAATATGTTTTGGGACGTAAGAGCACAAATGTCACGTTGAATATAGCATTTTCTTTTTAAAATGGTCATTTTTTGTGTGATGTTTTTAAAGTATTTTTTTCTTTTTCTTTTTTTGAAAGAAGATTTTATTTATTATTTTTCAGAGAGAGGGGAAGGGAGAGAGGCAGAGAGGGGAAGAAACATCGATGTATGGTTGCCTTTCACCTGCCTCCAGCCATGGACCTGGCTGGAGACCTGGCTTGCAACCTGGTTATGTGCCCTGGCTGGTGAATCGAACTAGTGACCCTTGGGTTCGCAGGCCGGTGCCTTATCCACTGTGCCACAAGCCAGGGCTGTTTTTTAAACAATTTTAAAAAGATCTTATTTATTTTTTTAGAGAGAGGGGAAGAGAGGTAGAAAGAGAGGGAGGGAAACATCAGTGTGTGGTTATTTCTCATGCACCCTCAACTGGAGACCTGGCCCAAAACCTAGGCAGGTGCCCTGACTGGGAATCCAACCTGTGACCCTTTGGTTCATAGGCCGGCACTCAGTCCACTGAGGCACATCAGTGAGGGCTAAATTTTTTTTTTTTTTTTTAATTTCCTTTTAAGCTTTCCCTTGACCATCAACTATTGGCCTGTTCAGTGAGATCTAGGCATTCCCTGGTTGGTGTTCAGATCCTGGCTTGACATGACCCTTCACTGATGGATGACTGAAATGATGCCCTCATTTGGGCAGACTGGCCTACCCAAGACTCTAGAATGGAAAATGCTATCCTTAAGCTTTTAAGGTGATACTTTTTTAAAGCTTAATTGTTTGTCACATGTTCCCAGTACAGTTACATTTTTGCCCTTGCAATGAAGCACATGGCTTATCCAAAGAGAAGGATAAAATAGTTTGTTTTTCCAAAGTCTGGCTTCCTGAAGGCCATGCCCAATGGTTCCCCTACAGCTTCCTGGGAGAGCAGACACCTCTAGGCCACCCCCAATATGGAAGAAAAACCCAAAAACAAATAAAATTCTTTCAGAATCAATGCAGAGAATCACCTGAAAGAGATACCCCAGGATTTGGGACTAAATAAATTACTAATTTATTCAATTAAATTTGGTAACTATAGAAATTCGGAAGAAAATAAGAAAAGCTCTCTGGGGGCCCTGGTCGGTTAGCTTGGTTGGTTAAAGCATCATCCCAATATGTCAAGGTTTCAGGTTTGATTCCCGGTCAGGGCACATACACGAATCAACCAATGAATGCATAACTAAGTAGAACAAATTGATGTCCCTTCCTCTTTCTCTGTGTCCCTTCCTCTTTCTCTCAAAACTAAAAATAAAAAGAGAAAAATTAAATACAAAGAAAAGGAAAGCTCATTGGATTCCCCAGGAGCACATGCCTTTTGGAGGAGCCAGACCCCATAAAATCTTGTAATATATAAGGCTAAGATTTTAACAAAAGATCTAGATCAAGTGAAATGGAGGAGGCTTTTTAAGAGCTGGGCTTTGAAGATTACGTATATAGGAGCTTGTCAGAGGAATATGGGTCTTTCCAGAAGTGGCAGAGACTAACATAAGCAAGCAAAAACCCAAAGGCTGGGCCCTGGCTGGTGGCACAGTGGATAAGTTGCTGGCCTGCTAACCCAAAGGTCACAGGTTTGGTTCCCAGCCAGGGCCCATAACCAGGTTGCAAGCCAGGTCTCCAGCCAGGTCCCCAGCTGGAGGCAGGTGAAAGACAACCATACATTGATGTTTCTCTCTCTCTGCCTCTCTCCCTTCCTGCTCTCTCTAAAAATAAGTAAAATATATATATTTTTTAAACAGACAAAAACAACAAAACAAAAAACTCAAAGGCTGAGATAGGCATGGTCAAGAGTAGTTTAGTGTGGCCCACCCATTTTAAGGAAGGGTTGGATACAGAAGGAGAACATACTATCAAACTAGTAGCTGGAGGCCACAATTAGTGAAGTGATCCTGTTAAATCTTCATCCATAGACCCTGGGGACCATGAGGAAGTAGAGGGAGAGGTTTGACTATCAGACTAGTAGCTGGAGGCCACAATTAGTGAAGTGATCCTGTTAAATCTCCTTCTATAGACCCTGGGGATCATGAGGAAGTAGAGGGAGGGGCTTGACCAGATGTGTTTGACCTGGAGAATTGTGTGCTCAGCCAGAGGTAAGGACAGAAACAGGAGCTTTTTAGAACGCATCAAACTAAAAGTGCAGTTCACTCTGGCTGGTGGTCCAGTTGGTTGGAACATTATACACCAAAAAGCTGCAGGTTCAATTCCTGGTCAGGGCACATACCTAGGTTGCAGATTTCGTTCCGGACTAGGGATGTACGGGAGGCAGCCAAGCAGCCAATCGATTTTTTTCTCTTTCCCTTCCTCTCTCTATAAAATCAATAAACATATCCCGGGGTGAGGATTAAAAACACAGCAAAACTGAGCCCTGGCTGGTGGCGCAGTGGATGAGGTGCCAGCCTGCAAACCCGAAAGTCGCTGGTTTGATTCCCAGCCAGGGCACATAACCAGGTTGCAAGCCAGGTCTCCAGCCAGGTCTGTAGCTGGAGGCAGGTGAAAAGCAACCGTACATTGGTGTTTCTGTCTCTGTGTCTCTCCCTTCCCCTCTCTCTGGAAATAATTAAAAAAAAAACAAAACAAAACTAAAACACTTGAAGTGTAGATCAGTACATGACATAGTGACCAGCTCAAGAAACATCTGAAGGACACGCCCTCTCAATTTGTCTTGACAAAGGAAACAGCACACTGACTGGGAGACAGAAAGTCTGGGTCTTTTGATTCTTAAACAGGTTTACTGGAAGAACCTGGATGTTAGCAAATCCTTTTGAATTGAGGTGTATTTATTTTGCCTGTAGCCCTACCTGCCCAGAGGAATGAAGACAAAAGTACTACAGGAGAAATGCTCTGAGTATGTCAACAGGATGAGAGAAGCGAAACAAATGCTAAACTGTAAAGGAAGCCTCAGTTCAGTCATCTACAAAATGGGGATGGGAGAGGGAAATCCCACCCTTACCTTTTGTTATGGGATTACTTGAGGTAAATACTTCTTAGACCTGACTGAGTTGTGTAGAAGTGAGTGACTCAGACCTGACCAAGTGGCATGCCTGTCCTTACTGAAAAAAAATCCCTTCCCTTTGTCACGTCTAAGAGCTGTGCTTCAAGGCACAGCTGAGATGAGTGAGATGATTCACTCATCTCCCCAGCTTTCGGGTAGTGTGTCTAGGGTTCCTTCAATCTCCCTGCAAAGTTAGGTGCTCGTTCTAGCTTTCAAGTGCGTATACAAGTAGAGCATCTGAATGCCTTGGCAATGGCTGCCCTTCCATAACGTGTCAATCTGGTGCCAGTTAGGATAGGGTCAAATATTATAGATGGGAGAGGTATTAAAACCCCACTCACCCACCCAGCCCGAGGTATCCTGGACCAAAGTTGATAGTTTGCCCCAGTTGGGTTTTTTTTGTGTGTGTGTGTGTTTTTAATTTTGTCAAATGTATTGATAGATTTTATTTTTAAAAGACTTTTTTATTCTTTGAAGAGAGGGGGCGAAACATCAATTGTGATAGAACAGCCATAAGTTGGTTGCTTCTCCTATGTGCCTCATCGGTGACCTTTTGCTTTGAGGAACAAGGCCCAACCAACTGAGCCACATGGTTCAGTGTGAATTTTATTTATTGATTTGACAGACAGACAGACAGAAAGATCAACACATTAATTAGTTGTTCCATTTAGTTCCACATTGGTTGCTTCTTGTATGTGCCCTGACTGGAGATTGAACTCACAACCTTGGCTGATCCAGACAACGTTCTAGCCAACTGAGCTACCTGGCCAGGGCTGCCCTAATTGATAATAGATTGTCAAAGCTCTACCTGTGCCTGGCTCTGTCTATCTAACTATCTTCCCATGAAGAGCTACTTTGCCTGTCTCTTACACGGTTCAGATAATAACATGCAACACAGACATGAAGAAGAACATGAAAGGATAGCAAATGGTCCTCACAGTCTAGGGTATCATTATAATTGTTGTGTTGTACCAAAGAAAAATCTCCTGCCAGGTGTCAATGTCAGAGGGATCCTGAAATTGTGAATTTACTTTTTGTAGTTGTCATTAAGTTTGAGTTCTATTTATTTCCTGCTTTTGCTTTAAGAACAAGTGGAGAAGGACACTTGGGAGGACCGGTTGCAACATGCTGACTCATCTTGGGTGCGTAGAAGACTGAAGCGATTCGAAAAGTGATTCTATCAACGGCATCACGAAAATAATTAAAAAGATAAACTCCCAACATGCATGATTCCAGAGAAACAATGTGATTGAAGTTCCTACCCCATGGGCCACCATCTCCCTAAGTTGTCTGGCTGTGTCAGCCAGAAACCAGCCTGAAGGATTTCTGTGTTTATGCTGTTTTAGCAGTTGGTTTCCCCCTGGGTTTTGGCTGACCAGATATGAAGCTCTAGGCACTTTGTAAGGATTTAAACTTTTATTCATTTTTCAAGAGATGGTGAGAATTTTACATGTCTATCCTGCTTAAGGTAAAAGCTTCCAAAAGGTATTTGTTCTCAACTTTCATTTTAGTTTCACTTAATGTGAAGAAGACAAAAAGATTATTTTCATACAGCATTGCGATTGTTAACAGCAGGTTCTTTACGTTTTCAGAGGAAGAACATTATTCCACAGCTTTCATTCTGTAGAGCTCTTGGTGGTTTTATATGAAATATTGAACAACTCTGCACATGAACAACAGTAGTTTCATAAACAAACTTTAGGAAGCAGGCATAGCTTCAGTTTAGCACTATACAAACATGCCACTATATAATAGCCTTTCGAAGGTGATAAGAAAATGTAAGAGAATACAGTAAGTACATAAAATAAAATGCATAATATACGGTGGTAAAATAATAGAATACATAAAATAAAAAGGGTTGTGTAGGACTGGATGGTGTCTCTGGGTGTAGGAGAGAGAGAAGGGGCAGGGAGTAGAAAGAGACTATGGACTGTAAATTCACTTGTCTCTGCGGTGCTGCTGGATAAAGCTTCAGAAGCTAGCCTGTAGAACAGGTGGCTGACACAGACTTCTATATTTAGATTCTCCCGTATATCACAGTACAGCAGGTACCCTCACTGCTTGTTTTAAAAATGTTTTCCCTGTGGGCTTGCTTTCAGAGCATAAGGACTGTCTCACCTGAGCTGATATGTAAAGAAATTATATGTAAAAATTGTTAACCTCTACGGGTAAAATAACATTGCCTCTTCCTAAACACTGGAACAATTTTAGAAAGGAAAGGAATTATTCTCCCACCTATTCTATAGGGGATAGTGACAGTTTCTGTCTTATCAAACCAAAACAGGATTGTAAGAGCCAAACAGGTTCTTCAGGTAGGAAGAACATTTTTCTGGAAAAGGCATTTTTCTGGAAAAGAGGTAGACGGAAAGTCTGTTGATACTTAGAAAACATTATTGTTAATTGTTTGTGTGCACACACAAGTTAAAATCCAGGACGTATAAAATTAAATCTTATAAGGAAAATGTAATGAGCAGGCAGCTCAATTATTAGGTACTCTTTATTATACAGTATAAACGGCTGTGTAATGCAGTTATGATAGTACACCCAGGTCAGAACTGATCAGTACTCCAAGTTTTAACTATCTCTACATGTTGCATAGTTCTGTCCTGTTACATTTTTGGGAAACCTTCCTCATTTATTTTCAATATGTAAGTTCTGTTTTCCGGTTGGGAAAAGTTAATGCAATGTATAGATCCCTATCATGTCCCAAAGGTTTGAATAAATTTAAAATGTCTTGATATTTTATGCATGTCTCTTCTATGTGAGGTAACAGGCACTTAGAAAATGTGAAGATGGCGACAAACACCCAAGAAACACTTTTCATATACCCACCATCTGCCAAAAGGCTTTGGATAGGACAAAGGCAGAGGGTAAGAGCTACCCTCTTTAATTTAATTTAATGCGAAGAAAAGTATGTTCGAATGTAGGCTTGTTTCAAAAGCTTTAATTGCTCTTTTAAAGTTAAAGCCTAAATACTTGGACCTGCATTCTTAAAAAAGAAAAAGTTTCTCCATTTAAAAGATACTTCAGAATATCTGAAAACTACAGGCTTAACTGAGGAAACTAATATTCATATTTTGACATTTCAGTCCAGTCTTTCCCCTTTTCTGTTGCTTCTCTGTCTCTCCTTCAATCACACACACACATTTATACAATTGGAATCATACTGTTTATAGTCTTATATCTTACTTTTTCCACTTAACATACCATGAGCATTTTTCCATGTCATTAAGTATGCTTTGAATATGTTCTAGGCCACATAAAATTCCATCCTATGGGTGCACCTGTTTTCTTTTAAGCTAAGTAAGGCACATGCCTTGTTTCCCTGTTATGTTGGAATCTTTTTTTTTTTTTTAGAGAGGGGAAGGGAGGAAGAATGGAGGAAGCATTAAAATGAAAGAGAAACATGAACTGGTTGCTTTTTTAGTTTTTAAGATTTTATTTATTATTTTTAGAGAGAGGGGAAGGAAGAGAGAAACATCAATGTATGGTTGCCTTTCACCTGCCTCCAGCTACAGACCTGGCTGGAGACCTGGCTTGCAACCTGGTTATGTGCCCTGGCTGGGAATTGAACCAGCGTCTTTTGGGTTCACAGGCCTGAGCGTTATCTGCTGTGCCACCAGCCAGGGCCTTGACTGGTTGCCTTCTGCAATTAACTGGGGATGGAGCACAGAGCACTCAACTCAGGCATGTGCCCTGACCAGGAATGGAAATGGCAACCTCTTGGCAACCAACTGAGCCACACCACCCAAAGCTATGCCGGACTGTTAAAAGCCAAGGAAAATACCTTATGTTGGTCTACCATGAGCCTCTTAAGAATTAATTTTATTCCATGTGCAAGCATTTCTGGACTCTAGATAAAATGGATAGGTAATAAACATCTAAAAATGCCAGTCAGCTTCTGTCCACTTGACAATGTTAGTCACCCACATCACCATTACAAATACAGTGACAATAACTGTCACAAATGCTTTTTTCCACTTTTGTGATTGCCACCAATCAATTTCAGACAATTTTTGAGACACCTCAAAAAATGTTTCAGTGCAGTTTTAAGCTTAAACAACTTGAGAAATAAGACTACCAGCTTACACAAACATTCAAAACTTTAAATTTACATTTAGTTATGTGGTTGATTAATTTGTAGTTCTTTGGTTTTAGTCTGTTTAAACAATAGGGCTAGCCATCTTCAGAGAACTGGTGTTCTAGAAACTTGGATTCTGACCTCACCAGGGTTATGGATAAGACATACCACTTACTATCTGTTAACACATACAAAGGACAGATGCATAAATGAGTCCTTCAATCCTCAGGAGGGCACTGTGGAACCACTCTCAGGGTTCTGCTGTGCGAAGTTTCTTTTGTTCCACAAATTGTTCTGAATGCAAGGCCAGGCCTTGAAGAGACAGGAAGATTTTTCTATTTTCATTTAATTTTAAGAAACCATGAGGATCTTTTCAAATGTGAAACTGGAATGTGCATGTTTATTTTATGAATATTTTCATATTCAACTGAGCAAATTGAAGAATGATTGATTGAGCTTTTTCTACCTGTAAGTTCACACTCAGGTAAGGCAACTGCTTTCATGTACTTTGGAAAGAGCGACCTGAGACAGGTAAACTTAATTCTATGATCTACAGTACTCAGAACTCTTTAGCCCTACCACGCTGACTGTACTTAAAAAGTAAAACTAGGTAGCCTCTTAAAAGTCTGTTTTTAATCTGTTGAGCCCTACATTGTGTTTGAGCTGACATTTCTGTTACATACTTTTTCAGAGGCAAACGAAACAAAACGAAAACAGTGTTCAGATAAAATATTATAAGTTTATTTAAAACTTAATTCTCACCTTGAGTATGCAAAATACAAACTCCACAAAATGTTCATTTTACTTTGTAGTTTACAAATATACAAAATAGAAGTTTGCTTAAATTTATATTACATATTTATTAAGGCAAGGAACTATATAGAAAAAAATATTTGTTCTGCTTAAGGCATACTTGGGAATAAACCATTGTACAAATTATTGCACATCTGAAACCACAGTGCATAACAGACTGTCTGCATAAAAATGTTAAAGTAAACCAGGTCTATTTACCTGACTTAGGTCATACACATAGATCGGAAGACAAAAATAGATTTTCCTTGTCAAAGTATGCAGCAGTTTGAGAACTTTGGCTTCCTCATTTGGTACCTTTAGAACCAAGACTCACCAAGCACCATCGTTTAGGCTATTAAAACACATTTTCTGTACCTGAATTTTTTCCTCCTCTTCTAATATCATTAATAATGGCTTTTAGAAGGCAAAGAGAATACAAGGTGATCTTTATGCTTATATTGCATGGAAACACAATTCAAGGGAATTCTGGTCTCCCCCTCCCCCACCCCCCAACTCACGGATCAAATTTATACCCTGACATCCACAGCTTCCAGTCACCCCCTTGGCATTTGTAAGTCCAGGAATATTCAAGTTGGGTTTAGAATTGGAATGTTAGAAGATCCAGTCACAGACCCCCATCTGTTAAAGAACAGATGTGTGATTTGTCTTTCGGTTTCCTCCTATCTCCTGATTATCCACTCACAAGACTTGTTGGGAACTTGACCATGATTGTAGTGCTTTCCACAGCCGGGCTCCTTCCCTCATTGGGAAGACAGTGTGAAAGGGAAAAAATACTGAATTCTCTTCTGGCAGTGTGGGTCACATCCATTGTTTGGGAATTTAAAAGTGCCTCTTCATGTGTAAGGCGAGGTGGTCCGACCTGGAGAATGCCCGGTCGCACTTCTGGCACTGGAAGGGGCGGTGCCCGGTGTGTTTTCTGTAGTGCCTGGTCAGTTCATCTGAGCGGGCAAACTTCCACCCACAGCCGTCCCAGTCACAGTGGTAAGGTTTCTCACCTGTAACAAGAAAGTAAAGCCACTGAAGGAAGCCATTGTTAAAGAACAAGGAATATTGAGATGGTGTATTATAGAATGGTATGCTCCAAACCTACCTAATTAACCAACATCACACCCCCAAATTAAATAAAAATGAGGTTTCTAAAAACAACCCAAAATGCCTAAAGTGCCGAAGACACATATACCATGCTAACACTAGTTGGAAGAACGCTGGAGTCGTGTTCTGGAGTCGTGTTCGGAAAATAAAATTTCAGAAAAAGCAGACTTTAGAACAAAGGTTAATTATCAGGTATAAAGAGGGGTATGACTGATAAGGGGGTCAATTATCCAAGTCGACACAGTAATCCAGAATAGATAAACCCAATGAAACAGAAAGCAGATTAGTGGTTGCTGGGGGCTGGGAAGGACAGTGACTGCTTAATGCCTTTGAGGTTTACTTTGGGGCGGTGAAATGTCTAGAGTTATAGTTGAATGTTAAGAATGCACTTAATTATACTGAACTGTTTACTTTTATAAGCTTAGGATTTCATTTTCTTATGTGAATTTTACCTCAATAATTAAAAAATGGAAAGAAAAAACCCAAGTATTGACCATTTAAACATTTGGGAGTCCACCCCCCAAAAACTTGAGCCCAAATATTAAAACCAACTCCTCAGAGTCCTCTCCACTCTGAAAGGATCTAGGAAGGATCCTTATTAAAACTCCAGATCATAAATAAGAATACATTATGCACATTCTTTTTGCTCATTTACTTTTTAAAGGGGGCATTAGATAGTCGAACACTGTAAACACACAAATACCACCTAACCTTCACTTCTCCGGGGCTAACATTTTCATTTTTTTGAGTCAGGCTATCACAGTGGTAGAAATGAAATTGGAAATTATGTCTGCTAGCATGTTTCTCTCAGCTGAGACCAAGTAATAATATGCTGTTCCACGAAGTTGGGTCTTAGAAGCCAGAGGAGGCTACTTTTTCTGGACCCAATTTCTGTTATTTGACTAAAGGCTTCACTACACCTAACCAGACCTACTTTAGCTGACATGGAAACTCATTGCAGCTGAGAATCCTAAACCAGGATTCTCAGCAATGAGAACCATTAAATTCTTGAAATGGAATTAAAATCTCCTTGTAAGACTAGAATTAAAAATAGAAAGGGTGAATCTAGTAAGAGAGCAGCCAATGGAAATCGTCTAGAACGTTAAAAATGGATGGAAAAAAAAAAAACCCTCCTGCTTTTCCACTGCAAAGTATAATTTCTTGATTATAAGGGCAAAGCTCTGCCTAAGCTAGGAGAGGCCCACGTTCAGCCTGGTATCTCCCTGCCCTTCAAAGGCCTGACAAAACTGCACATTCAAGCACTGATAGCATCCATCAGGCAAAAGGCTCCTGGGCAAAAAACTAGGCGCCGTTTGCTGCTCACTCCCGTGATCCAGATGGAGGAGATATACTGAACCCCATATCCCAAGGGAGGCCCCAAGGAGTATCCGTAGTTGGCAGGTGGGGCTGAGCACCAATGCGCCCCCCCTCCCTCCTTTTTGCCCTTCTGTCCTACCTGTGTGAGTTCGCAGGTGTGCCTTGAGATGAGAACTCTTCGTGTAGGTTTTGCCGCAGCCGGCATAATCACAAGTGTGAGTGGCTGTCCTTTTCCGGGGCCAGGACCTTCTTCCCCTCTTAGGTTTGGGCTCCTCAGGCATGCAGGACCCGGGTGGCATGAGCTCTAAGGGTGAAGAAGGTGGGGTCAGCGTCATCCAGTGGGCCCCAGAGGGCCAGCACACGGAGGGCTCCCCAGCCCGAACTACGAATCCCTGGGACTGACCTTGGTAATGGAGTGGTGGGACCTGCGGCTGCATCTGGTCGGGCAGGAAAGGTGGGTAGTTGGGCCCCGGGTGGGGGTGGAAGCCTGGGGGAAGCGGCAGGGCAGGATGGCAGTCCCTGCTGCTCAGCAGTTCCTCTGCACCCAGGGTCGGGGTAGTCCTGTTGGGGAGCTGCCGCCCCAGGGGAAAATCATGCGCCGGAGGCCGGTGGCCATTGCTGAGAGGAGGTCCAGCGCCCAAGTGGGCCTCCAGGGGCCGACCGACGGTGCACGAGGAGACCGCCTCCTGCTTGATTTTAGGGCACATGCGCGGGGGCCCGCCGCTGTAGGGCGCCACCACCACCGGGTGGCTGCCGTTGGGGCTGCCTTTGCTAACACTGATGACCGACGGGCTGCCGTACTCACTACCGGGGGCACTCAGCGACGCCTTCAACACAAACTTGCCCATCAGCCCGCCACCTGGCGGCGGTGGCGGCTGCTGCTGCTGCTGCTGCTGCTGTTGCTGCGGCGGAATGTACACTGGGTCCAATTCCGGCCGAAGGAGTTCGGCCACGAAGCCGCCCGAAGGGCTGACGTCGTTGATGTCCGCCAGGTTGAAAGGAGCTGTGGGAGGGGGCGCAGACTCCCGGCCATAGAGGAGACCGCCACTCGTGCTGCCGGGGGCCACACCCGCTTCGGCCCGGATCGGATAGCTGAAACTGCAGGTGGAGGGCGCACTGGTAGGACCGCTGCTCGACGGGGAGGACGAAGATGAGGCCGACGCCGACGAGGACACGGTGGCGGCCACTGACTCCTGATGGGACAGCGAATTGGAAAGGATAAAGTCCAGGTCCAGGAGATCGTTGAACTCCTCCGTCTCTCGCCGGGGTAGGAGTACTGGATTGTTGCCGCCACAAGCCGCGCCGACCCCGCCACTCTCCAGGTCGGTGGCTACGGTCGCCGCCGCCAGGTCGTACGGGCGGCCGGGAAGCAGAGGAGGAAGTCGCTTCATGTGGGAGAGCTCCTCCCGCCAGCGCTGCGGGGACAGAGGGAGAGAGACAGTCAGTGATCGTCTCCAGCGGCCACCCGACATGCTGGCCGGCCCGGCACACCTACACCGCCCAGGCATGGGGTATGGACACGCAGCGCCTGGAACTCCAGTGCCAGTGTTCCGACCTCAGCCCACAGTGGAGTCCGAGAAAAGGCTGTGTCGATACGGAGCCCTATCGTTGTGTCTGTCCGGTCGCGTGTGAGTGCGTGCCGCGGCTCGCCTGCCCGGGTCCCTCCCCCGCCAGATTCTGGGATTCTCCTGCTGTCCCCGGAATTGGGCCACTAAGGCTCTCCCGGTGTGCCCCAGCCACGGGGACGCCTACGCGCCAAGCCCTCTCAGACCGGCTCAGTGGCCCGCGCGCCTGCCCGGCTGCCTGCGCCATAGGGGACGTGTGTGGACTCGGTGTGCGCCCCCGGCGGCTCCGCAGTGTCCGACCACACGCATGTACAACTGAGCCAAGAGCGCAGAAGCCATCTGGGAAGGCTGCGGAGCCCGTGCGGTGTCCACCCCTTCCCCCCGGCCCGATGGCTCTCGGTGACCCTAGGGCTCCGCCCATCCCTACCCTACCCACAGAAGCCCACTGGACGCTCCCCGCGCCCCAGGGTAACACTCACGTTATTCGGGGCACCTGCTGGACGCAGTGTCTTCTCCCTTCCCGCCGGGCCAGACGCGAACGTAGAGAAGGACGGGAGCAGCGCGTCGCTGACAGCCATGTCAGACTCGCCAGGTGGCTGCCTGTGGGCCGGGTGGGGCGCACACGAAGGCATAAGTCAGGGGCCCACTCTCGATCTACTCCGGGGTGTCCCACCGGCCCTCACCCCTCCCTTCGCCTTGCGTTGCACCTACCTCATTAATGTGGGGGTACCCAAACCCCAAAGTCAACGAAGAGGGAAAAAAAAAAAAGACAAACGAAGCCAAAACCAAAACCTCAAGTTGCCCGAGATCCTTCTTTGGATTAAATACAAGTGGAAGAAGTCTCTTTTTTAAAAAAAGTCCTTTTGTATACAAAAGTTCTTAGAAAACTCGTAAACTCTTATAAAAATAGACGATCAACAAGGCGAGTTAAGTAGGTCCGGTGGCCGGGCTGCTGTCGTCGGCTCAGCAGCTTCCTCCACCGCTGTCGCGATCGCCGCGTCTGTCGCCGTGAGAGCTGGGGCTGTGGCCGGGGTGGCGGGCGGGCGGCGCCGCCAGGTGAGACTGGCCTCGGTGGCGCGGATCTGAGGACTGGGCGGCGGCACAGGGCGCAGAGTCCGCGGGGCTGCGCGAGGCGCGCGCGGCCATGGGCGCTGGCCGCAGGCGGGTGGGTGGGTGGGGGGCCGGAGGGGCGGGGAGGGGCACTTGGCGGCTCCCGGTGCCGCCGCCGCCGCCCGCCACCGCCTCTGCTCCCCGCGCGCCCGCAGCGGCGGTCGTTCTCTCCGGCAGGGGAACTGCCGGTACCCGCCGCGCACTCCTTACTTATAACTTTGGCTCCCGCCCTTCCCCCGCCTCCTACCGGCTGCGCGCCGCCAGGCTCCGCCCCTCCCTTTCTTTTCCCCTCCCTCCCGCGGACCCCCGCTCGTTGCCATGACAGCTAAATAAACAAACTCGGCGCACGTGGGGGCGGGGGGAGGGAGGGACACTCGAGGGGAGGGAGGGGCGCGGGCGGGGCCCACTCGGGCTGTGACGCCAGCCCGGCAGCTGGCGGGCGGGAGCCGCGCTGACGCCGGCCGCAGCGGTGACGGCCGCGGTCCTGGCGCTGGGCTCCGGGTACCCGGCGCAAGTCCGGTCCCCGTGCGGCCAGGGTAGTTACTAGGTTCGAAGCCCGCGGCTGAGATGGCCGGTGGGGGCGGGTGGGGTGGGTAACACGCTTGCCGCCGTGTGCGCACAAGAGAAAAGCGCAATTATTCGCGTGACTCATCCAGCCCTCCGTCCTTCCCGTACCCTCGCGGGAGCCGGGCGCCGGTCCCGGCCGCCGGTGCGGGCGCTTGGCCCGGCCTCGCACGGTGCTCCGCGGGCGCTTCTGCCGGGTGAGGGTGGGGGTGTGGAGAGAAGGCGGGTGCCCAGCGCTGCAGAAAGAGGACTGGGAGTTCGAGAAAACCCCCGGGGAGGGGGACGGTGTTCCGCATCTGGGAAGGAGGAGAGGTTTTGCTATTTGAAGGAGCGAGGGAGCGAGTGAAAGGGCTCAATCAAGATTTACTTAGGCGTTTTTTGGGGGGTTGGGGGTGGGGACCGACACCTTTCAACCAGGGAATGTCAAAACATTTTATAAGCCACGCACTCTCCTTCCCACTTTATGGGTGAGCAAACTGAGTCATAAAGGGGTGAAATGACGAGCTAAAGGTCAGACGGCAACCCGCTCCCCTGTCTGAAGCTCCGAGCGGTCAACCTCAGCGAAAAGGACTTAGCCGGGAAATGGAGCGATGCGGTGGGACCCAAGTCCTCCAACCCGGCACACGGAGCAGGCGGCTGCCGTCTCTGTCCACCAGGAAGAGAAGAGGAAACGGTGATCGTTATTTCAGTCTTATAACTCTGCCTCCCCACCCTCACTCTCCCTTTAGCTTGTGATCAGTAATTTTCCAGCCGGGAAATGTTTTCGCCCGCATTTTCTCTGCAAACAGTGCTGTTCACCCCCCCCCCCCCCAAACGTGAGTGTGGTGTTCGGTATCGCTTGCTGAACGCCCGTCCGCTTGCGAGGTGTTTAGTTTGGATTCAGGCGCGCAAAGGGCTCCGCCTGCTCTTTCCACCGATATCCTTCATTAATAAATGCCGCAGCTCCGGTCCAGTGTCAGCCCGGGGCGGGGGGGGGGGATCTTGAAAGAGGGTCCAAGCCCCAGCCCTGGGCTGAGTGTGTATTCATTCACCTTCTTTGAGCTCTCGCTGTTTAGTACTTTAAGTCTGTGTTACCTGTTTGAGTCCTGAGATTATGGTACCTATTAGGTTTCCTCAGAATGTTTGTTATCCCTGATTTTTCCACTCCTTTCCGACCACAGAAGCATTCTTGGAATGCATGTCTTCCCGAATGAATTCACGCCCACTCTGCCTTTGCTCGGTCCGGAGATTTGGACTCCTTTGTAGATGAGGGCCTGCAGTTGGGGGGAGGGGCGTGCTTTGGCAGAAAAACCCGGACCCTCCCTCCCTTGGCCTAGAGGGGTTCAACCCCACCCCATCGAGCAGGCCAGCTACTTAACTCTGAAGAGATTGCTCTTTTCAAAACATGGAATCAAGAAAGGAAAACACCTGTTAACCGATCCCCCCCCCCCCCACACTTTCTTTTTGATGGCCTGAGGATTGCACGGAAAGTTATCCACTTTGCCATTAAGGCCAAGGTTCCTGAACCCCAGCAAATTTGGTTGAGCCCTTGATTGGCAGCCATTACCTTCAGAATGTAAACATGTTAAGTCAGGACTTGAGCTTCCAACTTAGGTAGTCAGTGCATGAAGTATTTTTTCTGCTTTGTTTCAAATGTTGAAGGCAGTAGCCCTTGCCTGTTCACAAAAGTAATCACCACAATGAAAAAAATATATACAGGTGAATTGGAGAGCCACTGTTATTATATCACATAATCAAGACAAGATTCTGATGCTGGCCTGCAAACCCAAAGGTCGCTGGTTTGATTCCCAGCCAGGACACAACCAGGTTGCAAGCCAGGTCTCCAGCCAGGTCTGTAGCTGGAGGCAGGTGAAAGGCAACCACACATTGATGTATCTCTCCTTCTTGTCCCCTCTTCCTTCCCCTCTTTCTGAAAAATAATAAATAAAATCTCTAGGAAAAAAAAAGACAAGATTCTGAAATTCAATTAGAAAAGCTGAACTTGAAAAAAAAATGAACTTGAATTTCTCCATAGGCCTTCTGGAGGAAGAAAGGCAGAGCTTCTTGGTGTCAGGCAACTATCTGGTGATTCCTCTTGATTGTGTCATAAAGAGGAATCTCTATAGTCGCCTCAGATTTCTAAAAGAGGTAAGTAACTGCAAGTTCACAAATCATCTCCTTTCAGGGCAGGTGTCTGCTGTGACAACAGGGTTATGACCCTCCCTCTTTTCAGAACAGGTAGGTCCAGAAGAGTTAAATCCCTGCCCTGTATAATTTATAAACATGAGGATGAGTAAACCTTTGATGACTCAATTGTACTCTAAAATAATAATAATAGAAGACACCCTTTAAAGAAGAATTAAATACTTACTGGTGACTTTATTTCAGCAAACTGATATTACAAGTTTTGTGGTATGAAAGTTAATTATTAATGTCCTTGGAGTTATAGATTTTTTTTTTTTTTTTCAGTACAAACTGCATTTGTTGGCAGAAGATGTGATGGAAACCATTAGTGCTCAGGGATTACTATGGAGCCATGGAAGGGTGTGATAGATTGAGAAGGCCGCATAAAGGTTTTAGTGAGGGACTGCACCCAGAACTGGGTACTGGATCTGGGCACCTGGCTGCACAGGACTTTGGAAGATCTGCTTTTATTTATTTATTTATTTTTAATATTTTATTTATTATGTTTAGAGAGAGGGGAAGGGAGAGAGGCAGAGAAGGAGAGAAACACTAATGTATGGTTGCCTTTCACCTGCCTCCAGCTACAGACCTAGCTGGAGACCTGGCTTGCAACCCGATTATGTGCCCTGGCTGGGAATCGAACCAGCAACCTTTGTGCTCGCAGACCAGCGCCTTAGCCACTGTGCCACTAGCCAGGGCTTTTTTTTTTTTTTTAAAGAACTTCCTTCCAAGAGGAGAAAGCAAAGAATAATTTTACATATACAAGTTTTTAAATGAAATACCTAATACCTACTGGTGAATAACTGGGAATAACTAGGCTTGCACTTTCACGAGGTGGCAGATGCTTCTTTCTACCTCCACTTGCATTTCCTTGTAAATTCCAGCCTCTTTTTCACCTCAGTCTTATACAGAGGTCAGGAAAGTGGGCACTGGCACTCAGTGTCCTGGGTTTGTGCTCTGGCTCTGCTGCCTTCAACCTGGGCACACCACTAGACCTCGCTTGACCAGGGGATCATTCGCTCCATGAGGACAAGAGCTGTTATCTTGTTCTCTGCCACATCTCCAAGTCCTAGTATAGAGCCTGCCCAGCCCAAGGTAATGCTCTGTGAGTGTGTGTGGAATGAATAATGTACCTTTTCCTTTCTGAGTGGTCCTTTAGCAGGAACCCTATTGTTCCTTTCAGCTCTCATTGATTCTCATTCTTTTCAGTTTGTCCAGGCTCTTCTCCTAGTTTTCCCCACATTATTTCATCATGCTTCCCCAGCTCCCCAAGCAAGAAAGCTAGATTCTTCCCTCATTTTCTTTGACCTGGGCACCCAGGCATCTGCGGAGTTCAACAGTTTTCATTTCTGAGTACCTGCTGACTTGTTCCAAGCACCCCTGACACGTAGCTTTTAGTCATTGCTATGCCCTCTGAACTGTTGTCCTCCTCTTCCTCCCCAGTCAATAGTCCCACTGGAATTTCCCTGCTAGATCCCATCCATTTTGTTCACAAGCCACCAAGGTTTGCATCTGCTCATCAGCAACTTAGCCTGAGGAACCAATCTCTTCCTGCTCTGGCCCTCGGCAAACTTTTACAGGATCATCTCTAGAGACTGACCCCACCCTCCCTAAACTTTAACTGGATGTTCTCTGAATTCTCTGAATACGTGATGTGTGTTTTCACTGGATGTGTTTCCTGTCTAAAATGCCTTTTTTCTCCCTTCGGGAGCCCTCATCATTCTCAAACTGTAGAGCCCCTCTAAGTTGTCCCTTGTCTGAGTCCATGTTGGTCCAATTCCTCTGAGCTCTAAAAAAGCTGTGTGAGCCCTGGCTGGTGGCACAGTGGTTAAGGTGCCGGCCTGCGAACCCAAAGGTCGCTGGTTCGATTCCCCAGCCAGGGCAACATAATCAGGTTGCAAGCCAGGTCTCCAGTCATGTGCATAGCTGGAGGCAGGTGAAAGGCAACCATACATTGATGTCTTTCTTCCTCTCTGCCTCTCTCTCTTCCTCCCTCTCTAAAAATAATAAATAAACTATTTAAAAAAAAAAGCTGTGTAGTGACTCTGCCATTTGCCCAGTGGACTGTCATCATCTGGGTACCTGTTTGTGGCTTGTGTTCCACTGTGGTATCTTTAGGACAAATGCCCAGGATGTATTCACTGTAGAGCGAAGGAAGTGAGCAAAACCGCTTGGGTAAAACTATTCATCTGGGAGCCCCGCTAGTCCGTAATGTTTCTCTGTTTGGGAGTTCACTGGCTTGGTACTGTTTTCCATCCCTTTTCTTTCTCCATCCAGTTCCTTCCCTTCTACGAAAAGCTCTATGAACGAGACCGAAAATAAAGTCCTTCATAACTGGTCTCTCAGAGCAGTTGGATAAAAAGTGAGAGAACAGCCTGGCCAAGGCATTGTAATAAAACCAACTAGAAAACACAAACAAAAATAACCCAAAGCCAAACCAAAACCAAATGGAGAGTCAACTTTTTTTTGTAGCCAAATCCATTGCTTTTCAAAACCCAAACATTGGGTATTGAAGTTTTTAGAGCAGAAAATGAATCACAGACATTTAAAAAATCATTCTCAGAAATATAATTGAAATCTTTTTCATGAACTCTTGGTTTGATCACTGTGCTCTTAGCCTCCTCCCCCAATTTAGGCCTAAAACATTCAAGCCATTTAAAAATAAATAATGAACTTAATGGGATTATCTTGAAGGCTTTTGAATTGTTCTTGAGAGCAATGTGTTCAATTCTACTTTCCAGTGTCATCATCCTGTTCTGAGATGTTAAGAAGATTAAAACAATAACAAGAACAGCAGCAAACCCCCTCATTTTAGGTTACTTTTAAATGTAATATAGTATATAGTAATAGCTTTTAAGAGTAAGGTGTGTAGTAGTAATAGTTATCTTAAAGAAATTAGGGTCTATTACCATCTTTATCTAGTATGGCTATTTATCCTTTTACTACGATTGTTTCTAAGGCCACAAGAAAACTACTCTGATACTGTAGGCATTTGAAAATAAAGATAGCATTTAAAAGCAAATGAAAACAAAACAAAAAAGCAAATGACCTAGCCAAACCTGTTGCTGGAATTTTCTCCTTGATTTTCCTAGCTTTAGTAAACTTTCTTCAGGGGGAATTAGCATCAAAAGGGGAACTAGGACATTGCACTCTCAAAGATTCTCTTTTCTTAATTTAATCGCCTCCATCCCTCATGTTCTCAGACTAGGCCATGTGGCCTTCTTGAGAAAAACAAGGTTCCTTGGTTTTAATCAGAACGAAGGTAAATTTTTTGCACTATGGAAAGTGTAGGGAGTTTGAGGGTTTGAAAATGAATAGTTCACACCCTGAGAAATGCAAACAAGAAGCAAACAATTCTGTGTTTAATTTTCTTCTCAGTTTGTGGGCAGGACAAGAGGACAGGATATTTTTGCCAGTTTGACATTATGTACTTTGAGCCAGGGAAATGATTTTAAAAAAGAATAATAACAATGCATTTGATTACCCTGTGGTTGACTCTTTTTCACATTGTGTTTGTTAATCAATTTAAATGTACCGGCCGGTGGGGAGAGTGCCCAGAGCAATGGCCAGTGTCAATGTAAAAAAAAAAGAAGAAGAAGGAGAAAGCCAAAATAAATTTCTGGCAGCATTCAAATATCTCATACTGTGCTTGATTCATTTTTCAAAGCTGATCAATCTAGACATAAATCTTATATCAATGGATGATCAGAAGCTTCTTAGAAGAGGAAGCCCTGGAATAGTTTCCTAATCTCAGTGGAATTCCTGCATTATAATAGAGATTCAGGAAGATAATACATTCAAAGGCTGGACTCAATCTGTGTTGTCAATTACTGATGAATTTTTCTGGTTGCTATCACCCAGCAAAAGCTCTCAGAATGATGATTTTGTGAGAAACATTGAACTATTGAATTTCAAGATTCTGCATTTCATTCAACAAACTCTGTTTTCCATAAAAATAGAAGCTCATTTTGGGTTCTTTAAAGACAAGACACTACCTTTGAGCTGAGTGCAGGGTAGAATGCCATTATCTGAGTGTAATTCTTTGCATTCGCTGACTAACTCAGTGAAGGAGGAGTCTTGTCAGAATTGACTAGGTTATGGAAGATGAAAGAATGACTTAGAATTAGTGCAGACTCTGGGGGGAGATGGCTGAGACTGCCACCCCAAAATTTGGATTCCAGGCCCTGTGTCAGACAGATGACTTTCGGCAAGTTCTATCATCTAGCTGCCCTTTACTTGCCTTGTCTGTAAAATGGGGCTACAAATGTACCTGCCTCACAAACCTGTTGTGAGGATTTAAGTGAGATAATGGATGTGAAAGCTACCATTGTTTGTTTCTCCTCTTTAGCAATGAAACCTGTCTTGGTTGTCCCAATTTGATAAACTTGAAATGTACCAAATATTGGGAGATAATGCAATAACTTGATGTGAAAATGAAAATACTTTTTCACAGTGTTTTCTTTTCCCCTTCATACCCCAGCATTACTGCAGATGCAACAGGACCAGGTTCACCAAAAACCTCTACCTTCAGTAGAGCCGTGTGTATATTGACATGGGAATCACACTTCCTGGGTTTGTTCTATGATTTCCAAAGACCTTTTTTCCTTTCTCTCTCTCTCTCTCTCTCTCTCTCTCTTTTTGGTTGTGTCAAGTCTAGAAAAATGTATGATCCTTCATAAACCAGTCAAGAGTTAGGTTGGACAGGGGGGCATTTCAAAGTCAAGATCACCACGGAAGAATTTTGTGCTGGTTAGTGATGGTGGCCAAGTTCTAACTTTGTTTTTCCTGGAAGAATACTGAAAGGATCTGCTATGTTCTCCCTTCAGGAATCAGAAAGTGTGGACATTTGAATAAATAATTAACATCAAGACTATCTAAGATAGTGAGCCAAGTAGTGTGCTAAGCACTTTATGTACACTAAATCATTTCCCCTCTGTGGTTGGTGCTGTCATTCATGGTGGCACTAGAATGCAGGCTGCAAGGGACAACAGTCCTGTCTGACTTACTCTTCTTTCAGAACATAAACAGGTATGTAATACGTATTTGTTTAATAAGTGGACCCATTTTACAGTTAAAAACTACAGTGAAGTCCTAGCTGGTGTGGCTCAATGGGTTGAATACTGGCCTGTGAACTAGGAGGTCTCCGGTTCAATTCCCAGTCAGGTCAGCACATGGCTGGGTTGCAGGCTAGGTTCCTAGTTGGGGGAGTGCCGGATGCAGTCCATCAATGTACCTCTTGCACTTTACTGCTTCTCTCCCTCTTTCTCTTTCCCTTCCTCTCTCCCTAAAAATAAATAAAATATTTAAAAAACAAAAACCAACTACAATGAAGAGTGGTTAACAGGCTAGCCCATGATTGTGCAGTGAAGTAAGCCAGGCAGCCAGTATTCTTGGTGCCTACATAGGGAAAGAGGCATCACCACTCCATATGCTGCCTGCTCCTTAGTCATCCTCATTTGCTCCTGTGCTCAGTTGTGCCAGGCTTCCCTGCCTCCAGAGGTCTTCCATCACGTTCTCCAGAGAGGGAACTTTGGAGCTTCTGCCCAGATCGAGGAGGATAGCATTCCCCTGGCTGCCCTAGGCTGGGGAAGAATCTTAGTGCTTCACTGCTTGGATGGATGGATGGATGGATGGATGGATGGATGGATGGATGGATGGATTTTCCCAACTGCTGCTTATATAGGCTTTCAATCAATAATCCCGTCTTCATTCCCCAATGTGCCTTAGGAGGAACGTGGTATCTCTACTTCCTCAGACTTCCAAGGGCTGTGCACCTTAAAAATCAGTTGCTTCATTTTCCATTTCCTCTGGCCTGAGTTTATGGGACAATTTGTTCATCTCCTTCCTAGCCCTCACTCTGTCCTGGTCAGTTTTGTTTTTTATTAATTTTGTTACTGTCACTTGAATGGGGTTTCAGAAAAAGCATCAGAAAACATATTTGTGCCCTGGCCAGGCAGCACACTTGGTTAGAGCATTGTCCTGATATGTCAAGGTTGAAAGTTTGATCTCAGGTCAGAGCACATACAAGAAGCAACCAATGGACACACAAATAAGTGGAATATCAAATAAATGTTTCTCAAATCAATAAGTAATAATAAAAAAAAGTACATTTGTTTGATACAACACGGTCTTACCGAAATCCTGTGCTTTTATTATTTTGCTTTTTAAAGTTAATTTTCTGATTTCAAACATTAATGCCTGCTCATTTAAAAAAAATCAATAAATGTGTATTTCAAGTAAAAACATATAGATCTTATCAATCCAGGTAGGATTATGATTAACAGTTGGTGCATAAATTTTCAGAGTTTTTATGTATATACAAAATATTGAGCCCTGGCTGGTGACTCAGTGGAAAGGCACCAGCCTGCGAACCCAAAGGTCGCTGGTTTGATTCCCAGCCAGGCACATAACCAGATTGCAAGCCTGGTTTCCAGCCAGCTCTGTAGCTGGAGGCAGGTGAAAGGCAAGCATACATTGATGTCTCTCTCCCTCTCTGCCTCTCTCCCTTCCCCTCTCTCTAAAAATAAAAATCTTTAAAAAAAAATTAAAATTTGTTTTTAGAACGCCAATTATCATTTGCACACAGTTTTATAAATTTGCTTTTATTTTTACTTAGCAATGCACCACAGCTAACTAATCATGTTAATACATAGATATACCTTATGTATTTTAACATATCATAGTATTTTCTATTGGTATTTTAATCACTCTCCTTTTGATGGACATTTAGATTGTTTCTAATTTTTTAACTATTATAAAATTTCCATGTGTACCTTTAGACATATTTGCTTATTTCCTTTGGCTCAAATTATAGAAGTTGATTTACTAAGCCAACATTATCAACCATTAACAAGTTGTTACTAAAACTAAATTTGCATTCCCTTCAGCAAGGTATGAAGATAACTGTTTTGTTTTTGTTATTTTTTTACATGCTGCCCAGCACTGTGTATTATGATCTTGTTCCTTTTAAATCCTGACTTCTATGGATATCAGCTCTTGGGCAAGTCAGTCTTTTATGGGCTTCCTCTAGACTCTGAAGATGTGGAAATTGTACCACTTTAGAATGTAATTGGAGGTTCCCACTTTGCACATATGGAGAGAGAGGCTTCAGGAGTGGAGGTGACTTTGACTTCCCCCTGCCACAGCCTGGAAGAGCTGGGACTGTGAAATTCTTGTCCGGGCCCCCAGCGGAGTGCAAGTTTCCTTCCCTGCATCAAAGTGACTCAGGGACCCCTACAGCCTACTTTTCTGAGCCCCTTTTCCTCCTGAAGCCAATCATGGACCTCAGAAAGGGAGAACCCACCTTTTCAGAGCACCTTCCAAGAGCTTCAACCTGTCATACATTATTCCTGCAAGGAACCCGTGTGGTAGGTATTTTAATTCTATCATGCAGAGGCGGAAATGGAAGAACTGGAGATTTAGCGAATCAAATTAGTGCTCTGTACCCAGCCCTAAGATTTAGCACCAGGGACGCAATCAGGTCTGTTTTAGAATGAACCCTGTGGCAGCGTATGAGTGGATTTCAAGGGAGAAAGAGCGATGTCAGCAAAACCCGTCTGCCCTGCGTGGCAAAGGAAGATGTTTCCTGGGAGAACTAAAGGCCCTCTCATGCCTCTCCCCACGAACCTGCGCTCATTTGGGCACAAGGATAAAACCCAGGCGCACAACTAACTTCTCAAGACACCGTCCAGCTGTTTCAGGATGTGCCGCTGGAGTCTGGGCACAAGTCGAGCACAAAGCTCGCTGGCTGAGTCCGCCTTCTGGAATGACTGAGCTGTCCAGCATGGCCAGTGTGTAAATGTCAAGTAAACACCGAATTCAAGTGCAATCTAACTATTGTGCTGGGACTGTTTGCTTTAGATATAATAGCAGGAAGGGAGAAGGAGCAGGAGAGGGAAAAATACATGTATCTTCAGAAAGGCAAGTCATGAAGAAGGTTGTGCGTCTACCCCTGGGCCAGCTGGAATGTCGCAGAGACCAATGTCAAATAAATAAAGAGCCTGCACTCCATGTTGCAAAAATAAGCATGTCCATTTGCTTGAAAAAAAAATTTTTTCAGATGAGGGAACATTTTCCAGTCAATCACACTGCAGCAAAGTCATCCTGTTGAATTTGTGACTCACAGGCTCTCTGTGTCAATAGACAGGGAGTTCGCCCAGCGTAATGACTTCACTGGGAGGTGAAGCAGAAGTTGGGATGAGGCAGGGCTGGCTTTAAAACGGCTCTACGCACTGACAATAAATAGCAAAGGAAAGTCTGACCGCTCCTCCCGGGATGGGTAATCGCATTTGTTGTTCCCTTTTTTGTATTTCTTGCTTGTCTCCTAGAAAAGAACCAATGTAAACTTTGCCTTTCTTCATCCTTCCCTTGCATCAGCTTTGATGGAGGAACTGGTCATTGGAAGGGCTGCGATGGATAGAGCATCTTGTGGGCCCAGTGTTCTATACACATTGTTATCACATCTGTCCCATAGCCGTGCTATAAGGTGGTTGAGCCTTGGTCAGTGTAGCTCAATTGGTTGGAGTGTCATCCTATAACTGAAAGGTTGCAGGTTTTCAATCTCTGGTCTGGGTGCCTACAGAAGGCAACAGATCGATGCTTCTCTCTCGCATTGATGTTTCTCTCCTTTCCTCTCTCTCTAAAAGCAATGAGAAAAGTGTCCTTGGGTGAGGATGAAAAAAAATTGTACAAGGTGGTTGGTATTTGTGTTACTTTGTAGGTGGGAATATTAAGGTTAGGCACTTTGTACACTCCCGGCTTTACCTTGGGATTCTGTGCAATTTTTGAACTGCTTCCCCTTCCGTTGTCCTACTGTGAACCAGACACAAGCCTTGGCACTGAGGCCCCATAGATAAATGAAAATTGGTTCCTGCCTTAGCTCACTGCGTGTTTTCCAAGTTGGCATCATCTGTGAATGCCTCAGAAATGGCCAGGGGATAGAAAACCACTGAAAGCTAATAGGCCGTAAATGAGCTAAAATGTGGTGGCAAACAGTGGATCTGGAGGCGAAGCTGGCCGCTAATTGGCTTTGTTTGGTCTGCTGGTTGACAGGAGGTAGGGGCTTGCTCTTTGGTCTAGTGTAGCCACGGAGCGGGATGTGCAGGGATGTGACTCCTTCTGCGCAGCTGGAGGCTTGGCTTGTAGACTGGGTGCTACTTAACACACTCGTGACCTTGGGTTAGTCATTTGCTTCGTTGGCATGTCAGACTGTTTAGCTTTCACATGAGGGAGGGAGTGGAGCGAGTCCCTTGAGGTTCAGAAGTATCAGGATTAATCTGGATGGTTGGATCTGTTCCTGACTTTGTATGACCTCAGCCGAGATATTCTCAATTTAAGAAATGAAAAAGAGCAGGGAACCTCTTAGCTGCTAAAGCGGAGGCGTTTCTTCTCAATTCTCCCTGTTACTCTGCGAACGATTGAGCTCATAAAGTAGGTTTGACCCTTTAAGAGAAAATCTGTTGTCTGGCTAGACTAAAGCAGCTCTTAGAGTGACTTTCCTTTGTTTTGATGTAACACCGATTCTTCCTTCTTTCTGTGGTTTGGTGTTCTCCCGGTTCTGAGCCGTCAGCGTATGTAATATATTCTCTGGTTGCCTTAGTTCTCTTTAAGTTCTAGCCCTGAACATTTTTCTTGATGGCTGGGAAAAATCTTGAAAGGACATGGTCAATACTCTTGTTGGATTATCGTTTTAAAAAATGTATTTTGGCTCTGTGCTGTTTGTCAGGTCCTCACTAAGCCCTGGGAGTGAGAATGCGCCTTTTACCATTTTGAGTGGCTCCTCTACTGGTTGGCAAACATCGTGTTCCACTGTAATCTGCCTGAAAAACAAATGGGAGAGTTTACACTGGTCTCCGTGTCAACCATCTGCCTACTCAAGGATCTATGTAACAGTCTAAGTGCTGGAAGACCGATTTTCTGTGTGTGTGTGTGTGTGTGTGTGTGTGTGTGTGTGTGTGTAGAAGAATCAATTCATTCATATAGCTGGTATTTAGGGAGCCCCAGCTGGGTGTCTGCCTCTGTGCTAAGCATCGGCAGCTCAAGGTGAGCAAAGAAAGGTGCGATCCTGCTCACAAGGAGCTCAGTCTTTTACTAGGAGAAAGACATTATACAAATAATCACAAAAAGAATTGTAAAAAAAAAATAAAAATTGCAAACTGCAAAATCTGCGTGGTCTTGGAAAGCTTGTAACAGGTGGAGGGAGCTGGCCTCACTGGGGTAGACTAGCAATGTAGTGGGGAGAAAAATGCCACGTTTTCCTTGTGACCTCTGGTCCCCAGTAAATGACTAAAACAAGTATGTATATCTGAATTTCTAAACCTCGCATGCCCCCAATGGCTTTTAAAAGTTATTTAATTTTTAGCCCTGGCTGGTGACACAGGGGATAAGGTGCCAGCCTGTAAACCTGAAAGTCACTGGTTCGATTCCCACCAGGGCACGTAACCAGGTTGCAAGCCAGGTCCGTGGCTGGAGACAGGTGAAAGGCAGCCATACGTTGCTGTCTCTCTCCCTCTCTGCCTCTCTCCCTATCCCTCTCTCTGGAAAGAATAAATACAAATCTTTAAATAAATAAATAAGTTATTTAATTTTTAAAGTTATTTAATGCTTTAGGGTAGGTAGGGGCTCAGGGCACAGAGATACACATTTGCATTGCATAGGAGACACACCCTGAAAAAATTGTAATGCAAGGTGCCAAGGGTCATCATAGCAACTGGGGTGCGCAAGGAGCCCCAAAGGGAGAAGGGTTGATTCTGCTTGAGGGCAGGAAGGGGGAAGGCATGAGGTGGGAGGGGCACGCTGTGTAGGTGAACTGGTATGAAACCCAGTGGGGCCAGAGGAAGATGTGTAGGTGGGACTGATGATTCTTTGGAAAAGTCATTTAGGGATCAAAATTGAGAGTCCCAGTATCATGACTCCCCTTACAAGAAATAGTTGTTCAAGGCCTACAGGTTGAAGTTATATTTTCAACACTTGCAGTGATTCTAGAACCACATTCAATTTTTTGACATGGATGTGTTCTACCAGTCTTAATATGATTCATATTTTTTAATTTACCCATTTTTAAAACATTTAAAAACCATAAAACATTTAAATAGTAATGTATAATAACACAATCTGGATGTGCTAGCTCAACCCATAATACATGTGTCTGATGGTATTCATATTCCATTTTGATAAGGATCATTCTACCACGACTCTAAAGCAATTTAGATGTGGAAAATCCAAGGTTTACGTATTTCTTCCATCACTCTTGTGTTACAATCAGGGATCAAGCAGAATCTCTTCTACCTAAACTGGGAAGGTTTCTATGACTAGCAGGTAAGGTTTACTGCATTCCTTGGAAGGAAGTTTTGGGCTTGGATTTTCTTTTCTCTCTTAGTTTTCTCCTATTTCTGTGGGTCTTAAGAGCAGGCATGCGCGCCAGCAGTGCCGCTTCTGGTAGTCAGCCGCCTGTTTACAACTTACAGTGTAGGTCCCGGCTGGGTAACACAGTGTCATCCTGATGTACCAAGGTTGTGGGTTCAATCTCTGGTCAGGGCACGTACAAGAATCAACCAATGAATACATAAATAAAGGAACAACAAACTGACATTTCTCTTCTTCTTTCTCCCTCCTTCTCTCTCTCTCTCAAATCAATAAGAAAAAATAACAATGTTACAGTGTTTTTTCCTGCCCAGAAGCACTCATAAGTAAACATAAGAGAATCTGTAACATTAAGCCTCTTGCCTCTAAATTAATCCTAGAAAAGACCCTGAAACAGTCAGATTAAAGCCCCAGTTTACAGCTGAAGAAACTGGGGTGTGATGGACCCAAGTAACTCTGGGTCTCAGGGCTGTGTTGACAGCCACAGCTGGGCTTTGAACCCAGGATTGCCTACAGATCCAAAGCCAAGCTCCCTCTTTGGCTTTTCGATTCACTCAAGTGAACTCTGTTTCTTATCCACTTAACAGACATTTGCTGAATTCCATCGAGTTATGTACAAAGTGCTTTGCTCTGTGGAGGGAGATTCAGAGGCTGTGTTCCTGGGGCAGTCAGAATTATGAAGAATTATTTTCTTTTCAACAATTAGATGTAATTAATTTTCATGTTTAAAAATTAATTGATTTTAGGGATGAATGTAACACAACAATAAAATATAACTTAAAGAATTAATTGATTTTGTATCACATGCACATGGCAGAAGATTCAAGTAATTTATGAAAAATCTAAGATTAAAAGGAAGAATTTTGCCCTGGCTGGAGGCTCAGTGGATAGGCACTGGCCTGCAAACCCAAAGATTGCTGGTTCGATTCCCCAGCCAGAGCACACAACCAGGTTGCAAGCCAGGTCTCCAGCCAGGTCTGTAGCTGGAGGCAGGTGAAAGGCAACCATACATTAATGTATCTCTCCCTCTCTGCCTCCATCCCTTCCTTTTTCTCTGAAAATAAATGCATTATTTAAAAAATTAAATTAAATTAAAATTAAATATTAAAAAAAGGGAACACTTTTTCCTATTACTCCTAAATAGGAGATCTGTTCTATAGATGAAACTATCTTGAATAGCTTCTTCCGTGTTAGTTTTACTCTTCTCTGCCATACTACAAAGACTTTGAAGTGACTGACAGTGGAGAGGTTTGTTTCCTTTATAACATTAATAATACAGAAATAGAAAACTGAGTCCCCGAAAAACAAAGGAGGAAGCCAGCTTGCAGTATAGTTGCTATGGCTGAACATCAACTGCTGCTTAGCTTCCTGGCAGCTGAGACAAAAAGGGAACAAGCTGAATTCCATGGCTCTCTGTTATAGAGGAAGAAGCCCTTTGTTATTTTGGGTCCTCAAGCCTCAAGTTGGCTTCTCACCTGGAAACCCACATGGGGGCATTGATAGATAGAAACAATAATTCATGGTTTAGGGAACAGCTTTCCCACAGATGCCAATTGTTTCTGTCATTTCTTTTTTTTTTTTTTTTTTTTTAAAGATTTTATTTCATTATTTCTAGAAAGAGGGGAAGGGAAAGAGGCAGAGAAGGAGAGAGACATCGATGTATGGTTGCCATTCACCTGACTCCAGCCACAGATCTGACTGGAGACCTGGTTTGCAACCTAGTTATGTGCCCTGGCTGGGGAATCGAACCTGCGACCTTTGGGTTCGCAGGCCGGCGCCTTACCCACTGTGCTACCAGCCAGGGTCTGTCATTTCTTATACAAACCTCCCATTAAGGTCAAGGGCTTAACACTGAAGTGGATGGACATCGGTGACGGTTTGTCTAACCTGGCTCAACAGATGACGATGACACAAAGCAGGACGGAATAAAGGCTAGTGAGGGCGACAGGTGAACTATAGCAGGAGTTCAGAGGACTGTGGGATTGATGACCTGTGGGACATATGTTCCAAAACTCCCCGTGGATGCCTAAAACCACAGACAGTACCAAACCCTAATCAACTTCTTCAACTCCCGGAAATGTGACAACAGCTCCTTCACTGGCAGACACAGCCACCCCCATAATTTTTGCATCTTTCCGTCCAAACCTGTGCCTCGATCTGTGTAACCACTGTTGACTTGCAGTAAATAGCTTAGTGCCATTCGTTTAAGGGGATGCCTCAGTGAAGTCTCCGTTGAGGCTCGTGGCTGTTTGGCACAAATAGTTTCCATCAATCAGAATGCATTTTCTGTTCAGGTCCTCCACCCACAAACGCATTTTCCATCTTCACTGAGCACTCATCACACACTGTGTGACTTCTGCAGTTTGAGGTACGACAGCAGAAGTAGTAAGGATTTCCTTTTCCTTCTTCACAGTTTCACAGAGAGAAGATTCATTTTTACTGTAGATCTTAGATCTTAGCAACTTTCCTTGAAGTGAAGTTTTCGCCTTTTCACTTAAAGGAAGCCCTATACTGCTTCTTTTCAGCATATCCAAATTGCCACTATTGGCAAATCACTATTTCTTTGTTTTAAAAAATTCTATTTATTAATTTAAAATTTTATTTTGAAATTTTTATGAAATGTATGGGGGTGACAGTCAATAGGACCAATCACAGAGGTTTCAAGGGTAGATTTGTCTGATACAAGATCTGTATGTGGCACTGTGTGCCCACCACCCACAGTCAAACCATCTTCCATCACCATATTTTAGGTGCCCTCCACCCTCACCCCCTTCCCTCTGGTAGCTACCACATAGCTGTCTCTGTCCATGAGTTTCAGTTTTATATCCCCTATATGAGTGAAATCATATGGTTCTTAGCTTTTTCTGACTGTCATATTTTAATTTTACTTAGCATAATATTCTCAAGGTCATCTGTGTTGTCACAAGGCAGAGCGGAAGGAGGGGGAGAGAGAGAAATGTTGATTTGTTTATTATTCCACTTATTTCTGTATTCATTGATTGCCTCTGGTATGTGCCCTGACCAGAGACGGAACCTGTGACCTGGGTGTATCGGGATGATGCTCTAACCAACGGAGATACCTAGCCAGGGCCCAAGCCAGGGCCCAGCATTACTACTCTTGAGCCTTGTGGCCATTGTGAAGTAAAATACGGATGACTTGAACACAAGCACGGTGATAACAAGGCAATGGACCTAATAGCCAAGACAGACAGCTAACTAGCTTCTCACCAATGGGCAGAGAGTGTGTACAATATGATGTTGGAAAAAGGGATGAGTTGCATCTCCAGTGCAAAGAGCATGACATTGAGAAATTGCATCACACTACTCAGAATACGTGCAGTTTAAAACTTAGGGAGTGTTTATTCCTGGAACTTCCCATTTAATATTTTTGGACAGTGGTTGACCATAGGTAACTGAAACTGTAGAGAAGGGGCACGGCTGTATTTGCAAGTTAGACCATGGAGAAAAGGAGTCCATAGGCAGAGAAGAGGGCACAAGGGAGGGTCATTCCAGGCTTAGAGAACTAGTGCACAGGCACAGAGAAAAATGAAATGCTTGGCTTGCTTGGAGGCAGTCGAACTGTTGAGGGGTTGAGAGAAAGAGATTCTAATAAGGCTTCTATTAAAGAGGCTGGATTTGCTGCTTGGATATTTTCTAGCTCTTCCGAGACATCTTTGAGACAACTTTTTTGTTGAGTTAAGCGAAAATGAATGAGAATCAGATGGGCCACATTTCTCTTGCATACACATGGGCTTAAAAACGCAGGGGAACAAGAACTTGACAGAATGTGTCTTGGCTTCTGCCAAACCCAAAGTATTTGAAAAATCACACAAGACACATCTCGAACCCAAACACATGCCTGGATGCGCCCACTCCTAATTGCATCTGCAACCGTTTAATGAAATGAATTGTGTACAAGAAAATGGGGTCTGAATGGAGGGGCCTCATTAAAGAGAATGACTGATGCAGGGCGGTTAGCCAGCTTGCCCTTGAGAATGTTCGCATCTCATGGCCCCATAGAGGAAGAGAGAAGGCCAATGTAGAGTTGCTAACAAAGCTATTGATCTCGCTTTCTTGTAGAACAATTAAAACCCCCTATTATTTAACTTTATTGTATCATGTGTGGAAAGAATTTAGCATCTCTTATTTCCCTTCCTCTCTGTCTCTCAGATGTACATTTCAGAGTGTCCAAAGGAAAAGAAATATGTTTTGCATCAGTCTCTATTCATATGAGTGGAGTCCAAATGAGAGATGGTGGAAATAAGAAGAACAAGGTCATTAGCATTCTATTGATTATACTTCTGAACTCTTGGCTTAAGGATTACAGACATGTGAAAAGTGGAAGGAATCAGGCCCAAAGAGGTCAACTGACTTGTTCATGGTCCACAGTTGATTAGTTGTAGAATTGAGACACAAGCAAGCCTAGGTCTCTGATTCCTATTGTTTCACAGCAAACACAATTTTGTCAGGCTCAGGAACTGAGAATAAAAGTGAATTCTCGCATCTATTCCTTTCTTGTTTCTTTTTTTCCTTCCTTCTTCCCGCCCTCCTTTCCTTTCTTTTTTCCTCCTTCCATCCATTCATCCTTCAATATAGACATTTTGTGAGTGTTCAATATTGGCAGTAAACTGCAAAGATAGTTAAGACTCAAAGTCCATCTGGAGAAGCTGCCATGTAACTCTGCTGTTACAGAGTTCAGAAATCAAAAGAGAAGCAGCCTCTGAAATAGGGTGCCATAGGCCAGCAGGTAGGCTGCACAGAACAGGAAGCAATAGAATGGCCTCACAGCCTACGAGATGATTAGCTGGGTGGGCCCAGCCAGGGAGTGGGCAAAGGCAGAGAAGCACGGTAGGTAAGGATAGATGGGGGAACACTGGGGATGCGGGACACTGAGGCTCACTGAGGCTCACTGAGGCAGGGCCTGGATTTGGGAAAGGGATGGTGTTGGCACTAGATGAGGGAGAAGTGGGTAGAGTCAATCTCAATAGGTCGTGTCTTCCATGTAAAGTACGGTGGTTAGACTTAATGTCTACCCATGCTTGCTCCAAGTCTATCCGCCTGAAACAGGAGTTCTTAAAGAGGATTCTGACTTATATTTTTACATATTTAATTTACTATTATGATAATTATTATTACGTGCGCACCTGTGAGAATTTTTAAGGTCTTTGATAAAACCAAAACAGCACGCTTATGGAACTGTACACTCAGGACTTTTCTGTCTGTAGGCTACAAAGGATACAAATGATAGGCTGGGTAGGTTCTTTACCAACTTTTCATTTTTATTTTTTATTGAATTTATTGGGGTGACATTGATTGACAAAACCATACAGATTTCAAGTGTACAACTCAACAAAACATCAGCTGCACACCCCATTGTGTGGCCACTACCCCAACAAAGTCTCTTTCCGTTCCCATTTCCCCTGCCCTTTGCCCACCTTCACCCCCCTTTTCCTCTAGTTTAATCCTTTCACCTTCTTTCATTCAGCTCCCCAACCTACCTTTCCTCTCACAGCTGCCTGTCTGTTCCATGTGTCCATGTATCTGTCTCTATTTTTAGTGTATTTTGTTCATTAGATTCCACATATAAGTGAGATCATATGGTATTTGTCTTTCTCTGTTTGGCTTAATTTATTTACTATAATAATCTCCAGGTCCATCCATGCTATTGCAAGAGGTAAGGCTTTCTTTGACTTTTTACACTATAAGGTGTGAGCTCATTTAAACAAAGGTTATGGTAAAATAATTGGAATCCACAGAATTGCCTAGGGCTCGAGAGTATGACCCAAAGCAAACCTTGGGAAAAGTAGTGGGACTCTAAGGAAAACCTACTTGTTAAAGATCTCTGCTTGGATGTTCTGAATATTCCTCCATTTTCACACCTCCCTAACATCTCCCCCCCGCTCCCCCCACCAAACACGCTCCTGTTTCTCAGTTCCTGATCTTAGTGACACTGTCACCTCGGAGTCACTCAACCCAGAAACCTCGGAGTTCCGCATGACTGCTCTCCCTTACCACTTTTATTTAGATAACTGCCCAGTCCTACCAACCGCACCTTCTACATAGTTCTTTAGTATGTCACTTTCCCTTCAGCCCTAGGTTCACAAGGTGGTTTTGGTCCTATTTGCTTCTTTCTCACTGTTAAAATAAGTAACCTACTTCATATTTTAAATTATGGCAGTGTGAAATAGGTCAGTCAGAGAAAGACAAGTACCATATGATTTCATTCATGTGTGAAATTTAATGAACCTACTGAACTAACAAGGAAAATCGGGACAGATTCATAGATGGGGAGCAGAATGACAGCTGGGGGTGAGGAGATTAGGGGATGGAAGGATTGAGCAAAAAAGGAAAAAGGACTCTTGGACATGGACAAGTGTGGTGATTGCCGTGGAGGAGGGGGTATAGGTGAACTAAATGGAAATGGAAAAATACAATAAACTTAAATAAGCAAATTATTATAATAACTCCTTACATGGCCTCTTTTGTGTCCATTCCTTAAAAAAAAAAAAAAAAAGATTTTATTATTTTTAGAGAGAGAGGAAGGGAGGGAGAAAGAGGGAGAGTACTATCAATGTGAGAGAGAAACATCAGTTGGTTGCTTCTCATATGCACCCTGACCAGGGACCCCAAGGACTGAACCTGCGATCCTAGCATGTGTCCTGACTGGGGATTGAACTGGTGACCATTTTTGCTTTGCAGAATGTTCAACCAACTAAGCCATGCTGGTCAGGGCTATCCACTCTTAGTCTCAGGAAACCGTTCTCCACACTGCTGCCAGGGTGATTATTTTAGTGTGAAAATAACTAGCCACTGCCCATCCTTGACTATCCTGCATAGCAGTTTCAACTCTTGCGAGACTGACCATCATTTGGCCTTCCATGAACCCCATCTCTTGCTGCTTCCAGCCTCCAACTTTGTGCTGACGCTAGCTGATTGTTTGTTGTTTCCAGAAGGTAAGGCTGGCTTGTGTTGTTTTGTTTGCTTGCTTTTGCTTTCTTTTGTTTCTCCTCTGCTTCTTTGCTGCTGCTGTTTCCCTCCACTGGGGACACCCTTCCCACCCATCACTTATTACCTCAACGGGGAGCCCCTGACATAAAACCTGGCGTATTTTAGATGTGCAATAAATATTTACTGGACAAAAAAAAGCAAAGAAAGGAAGGAAGGGAGGAAGGGAGGAAAGAAAGAGAAAGCAAGAAAGAAAGAAGAAAGAAACTCACGATGTTCATTCATGCATTCGTTCATCTGCGTGATCTCATTTAATCTTTGCAGCAGCTCATAGGCAGGCTGCCATTCATAGATATATACTAATAGAGTCAAATTGACTCTTATTATATCACTATTGGAGAGGTTAGTAAATAAATAGCAACTCTCCTGAGTGCCCCACCCCGACCCCACCCTACTGGTTCCTCCCCTGGTGTCTTCTGGCACTCCTCCCTGTGATCTAGCAACCAAAGGGTTAACTCCAGGCCCTGTTGGGGGACGGGAACCCCTTGTAGTTTCTGTCATATGGGTTGTTGAAGGGTGGTGCACTATCACCCCTGTCCAGGGGAGAGGTTGCACAGGCCCAAGCTGCGTAGGCTCCTGTCACCCAGCAGTCAAGCCTCCTGCTCCGGCCTCCTCTAGCCTGTGTGTTCTCAAGCACCTGGGCTGCTGAACCCATATGAGTTTTGACAAACTCCCCAGTGCACAGAGTGAGGCTCAGGATAACCTAATGTCAGAGGCTTAAGGATGGTCTCCCCAATTTATCTAAGCTTAAAATATAAATCCAAACAATAGGGGTGTTTTCTTATCCCCCAACACACCCATAAATATCTGTGTATGTGTATGTGTGTGTGTGTGTGTGTGTGTGACAAATTCAAGATCAGCCATATTAAATTTAATTCAACTAGTTCAAACAAAATTACATTTACATGGAAACACAGTGGGCATTTCTGGCCTGACCTCATAATTATTTTCCTTAGGTTATAACTATTTCCCTGTCTCTTACTATCCGAAAATACAGAGGTCCTTTTTCAGCTCATACTGAGGCACAGTGGGGTAGCTGGAGACAGAGCACGAAATTCATTGCTGTTTCTGGACATGGGGCCCAAAAGTTTACACATAAATAAAAATATCCTTCTAAGAGCTAATTAGGCTTTGTGCTCTGAAGCTCATAGTGTCAGGCTGACTCTGCCGAACATCTGAACATCCAGGGACCTGAAGGACTTCATGTCTACCTCCCACCTGGCTTATACCACCCCATTTCAGGTCCTCTTGCCCGTCAGGAAACCAGGATCTTCTCCAACTTCCCGTCTTGCTCCTTTGCCTCCTGAATAAGCTCCTACAGCATGGCCTTGGGGCTGGCCGTGCAGAAAATCTTAAACACATGAAACATCCAGGGCAATATAGAAATGCCCTGGGGCATGTCATAAACTAATAGCAAGCCGCATTGATTGAGCACCTTCTGTGTGCCAAACAACTCATCTAGGAGAAAGGGATAGATGGTGTTATCTTGAGTTTCAGACACCCTACTCCTTCCTGTTTTAACACCTTTAAAACTGAGATAGGTATGATAATCAATGGCTCTTATAATCGCTGTTGGACAGGTGCTGGTCATGACATGTTCATACTTTACCAATTGATTTCGTATATAAATGTATATAATATGCACAAAAGTGATAAATGCTCTTTAACTCTATTTCTTTTTTTAAAAAAGATTTTATTTATTTACTTTTAGAGAGAGGAGAAGGGAGGGAGAAAGGGAGGGAGAAAGAGACGGAGAGAAACATCATTGTGCAAGAGATACATCGATGGGTTGCCTCTCAAACACCCTCAACTAGGACCTAGTCCAAAACCCAAGCATGTGCCCTGACTGGGCATGGAACCAGCGACCTTTTGGTTTTTAGGCTGGTACTCAACCCACTGAGCCATACCAGCCAGGGTGTCAAACTCTAAGTAAGTTCAGAATATCTCTTTCACTAAGTATAAAGTAGAAATTCCTGGTGATAAGAAGGCAATGTGTCATGGTGTAATTGGTAGCATTTTAAAATTTCTTATAAATAAATAAATAAATAAATAAATAAAGTGGTTTATAAAATAATGAATTATGGTATTTGAGAAGATGATGCCCCTTTGTCCTCAAGAAGCTCATGTTTTAGTAGGGGAAAATCCCAGTAGTTAAAGACAGGATAGCAGTAAGTACCACGACAGAAGAAAGCATAGGGTGCCTCGGGCCGACAGGGGAGACAGCTGGCCCAGTGGACAGGGCCTGGAAGATTTCAAGGGGGAGGTGACAGCATCACGCAAAGGATGCTTGGGAGCACCCTTTTCCCAAAGATGGCACCCAGAGCAAAGAAGGAAGCCCCTCCCAAAGCCAAAGCCAAAGCCAAGGCTTTGAAGGCAAAGAAAGCAGTGCTGAAAGGCACAGAAAAAAGATCTGCACATCACCCACCTTCCAACGGCCAAAGACACTGAGGCTCCAAAGGCAGACTACATATAATTGGAGGAGCACCCCAAGCTTGACCACTCGGCCATCATCACGTTCCCTCTGACCACTGAGGGAGCCAGGAAGATGGAAGACAAGAGTCTGCTCGGGTTCATGGTGAATGTCAAGGCCCACCAGCACCAGACCAACAGGCTGTGAAGAAGCTCTATGACCTTGATGTGGCCAAGTCAACCCTCTGATCAGGCCTGAGGGAGAGAAGAAGGCACATGTTCGCCTGGCTCCCGACTATGATGCTTTAGATGTTGCAACAAAATTGGGATCATCTAAACTGAATCCAGCTGGCTAACTCTACATATAAAAATTTCACACTATTAATAAATAAATAAATAAAACAAAGGATGGCAGTTCATCAGGCAGAGAAGAGGAAATGCATTCTAACCAGAGGGAGATGTGACAAGAGAAGGACGCACATCCCCGGGGGGCAAAACTGAGTGTTTTTCTGTTCCTAGGTCAGGGCTAGAGAGGGAGGGCTCCTAGAAGCACACTAGAGTCTGGCTTTATTCAGGGAAGGGGCTTGACCAGGTCTGTGCTTCTGAATGGCATCTGCCTGCAGTGTGCTGGCTGGGGTGAGGGTCATTGCTGGGAGGCTGGGGAGGCCCTGCTGGGGGCGGTCCAACAAAGATGGGGTAAGGGTCTCTCTCAGGGAAGGACGGGGGAGACAGGAAACCACCAGCCTACTGGCTGTCAGACATTTTCTCTCTAGTGGTTCCCATAGCCACCCTTGGAAGTCAGGAGTATCATGCCCATTTTACAGTTGAGTAAACTGAGACTGGGCAAGGCACAGTGGTTTAAATGAAAACTTGTGACAAGGTCAGAATGGTGCTAAGGGATGGGCAGCTGACTGGCTGTCAAACCGCCTCACATAGTGGCACACCTATAGAGAAGACATGGTGGCCTTGAGGCCTAGTCCAGGGGCCTGGCAGGTGTAGAGACTGGGTTAATTGGTCCACCCAGGGCCACTTTGGCGCTCCAGTCTGGAGTCACATTATATAACCCCTGAGATATGGGTATTTATATTGTATTATACTGGTTTATATCATACCATACCATATTACATATTAATTTACAATAAAAGGAAGTAAGCCCTGGCTGGTGTGGCTCAGTGGATTCGCGTTGGCCTGCGAACCCAAAGATTGCTGGTTCGATTCCCCAGCCAGGGAACATAACCAGGTTACAAGCCAGGTCTCCAGTCAGGTCCGTGGCTGGAGGAAGGTGAAAGGCAACCATACATTGATGTTTCTCTCCCTTTCTTCCTTCCCTGCCTTTCTCTCTAAAAATAATGAATAAAATCTTATTAAAAAATAAAATAGTAGAAGTATCCCAGTGAAGAAAATCTGTCGATTTCCAGAATTCTCTCCCTCGAGGAGATCTGTCCATGGGAAGCCAGGATATGACCAGAAATTTACCTTATGGGCCTGGAGTCCAATCAGGAGGTCAGTTACCATCCTTTACCCTTTGAATGACTCAGCTCCTGACAGCCTGGTGCATCCATTCTGCCACTGGGAGGGGAAGGCCCAGTCTCCACTGGGGAGGACCACCTTCCCCTGAACAGTGTCTGCCTCACCACATCTTTGCCAAGTTCTACAAGACCCTGGACAGCCTAGCTCCCTGTGTCCTTCCTAACTCAGCTCCTGTTCCTCACTTGCAAACTCCTTTCTAGCACAGCCTTCTTGTGGCTCCTTCAACACTCCGAATCTCCCAGCTCTGGTCTTTCACATCTGCAGTTTCTTTTCCCTAGGACTCTCTTCCTCAGACATCCAAACTACAGATTCTCTCAGTTCAAGTCTTTGCTTAAGTACCAGCTTTTCGGCATAACCAGCCTTTAAAATACTCCAATCCTCCCAAAACTTGGAAAACTCCATTTCTTTTGCTGACTTGATTTCCCCTCCATCACTTGTCACCCCCACTGACGTATCATTTATTTTTCTGAGTTATTTTTTTTTTATCACCTGCCTTCCTCCTTAGAGTATAAGCAACCCAAGAACAGGAACCTTGTGTTTTGTTCACTCTACGTCCTCATACCTACAACAGTGCCTGGCCCATGGTTCAGGTTGAGTAATTATTTGTTGAATGAATGAATGAATGAATGAAATGACTTGCTTTTTCTGTACATCTGGAGACTGACACTCCTTCTCTTCTCCCCTCCCAGCACTTCGGGAGGACATTCTTTCTTTAGATACTGTAATCCTAAATCACCTTTGGCTTAGTTCTGGCAGAGCCATTATCTACCTTTTCAGCTTTGTATACCTTTGCCTTAATGCTTTAGGGCATCTCACTGACACCTCTATCTCTAGCCCCGATGACTGGTCTGGTTAAGCAGATAGCTGTCACCAAAGAATCAGGTCCTCCAACACCCAGGCAGCCTTTTCTGTGTAGAAAGTGAATCCTGAAGGGTAAGAGGGACTTGAAAGCTCTGGAAAGAAGGTAATCAGCTTGGGCACATCTCTTTGTTCTGGACTCCATTTCTCCATCTGTGCAGTGAAGAAGCTGGGTTAGATGACTTCTGAAGTTCTTCCAGGCTTGAGAGTTTTACAAATAAATAGAAGGCGCTAAATCCTTCAAAAAGTAATTCTTCCCATCTGCCAAGCTGGACCTCACAGCCTCTGAAATTTCAACTCAACACCCATGTGTTTGTTCATCGTTGGGTTTAGAGTTTAGATGTTGAAGTCTCAGAGACCTGAGGTTGAATCTTGGTCCCCGTAATGGTGGCTGCATGCAAGTTACTTCCTCATTTTGGAGGACTCTCTTTTGTCATCTGTGTATTGAGGATGATAACAACCACTGAAAGCAAGTACAGAGGGCTTATTGTATGAGCTACTTTTTAGAGGGCTTAGCATAGTGCCTACGATGGAGTCAATCAACTAGAGTTATGATCTCATTCTCCAAAAAATATGAGAAGGAAAGAAAGACGCACCTATGGCTCCATTTTTGACCAAAGCTTTTCATAAACAAAAAAGTTATGTTTAAAAGTGGAATGGGGGTGGGGGAGATATAGAACATTGTGAATTCATGGCTAATTTGTTTTACTGATGGTAGTCCTTAGTTCCTGGGCTTTATTTCTTTATACCTTAAAGAATAGAGGTTCCCTACATATAGCATTTTCTAGACCGGTGCCTCCAACCATTTGACTTGGAGTCCTGTCCCATCCCCAGACCCTTTTGTCTACTCCTTCCCCTGCTCTGTTTCAGACTCAGACCTCCGCACACATCCAAAGGTAGTACTCCCATTCCGTTCTACTGAGAAAAGGGGTGGTTCAAACCTTCCTTTTAAACCAACTGAAAACTATATTGGCTAATTGAGATCAGTGTGTGCCAGGCACCAGATAAAACTCTCGTATGAATTAGCTCCTTAAATTCCCCTTGATATCATCTGCAATAGATACCACTATTATTGTCCGTGTACAGGTGGGAGAACTGGGGACCAGAAATATCAAGGCACTTGCTTAAGATCACAAGGCTGATGTCAGGTGTAATTCAGGCATTCATTCACCTTTCTTCCTACCCTGTTGCAACAACTGAACTTTCTGTTGGTCCATACCTCCATTCTGGCCACTCTAGGTCAATCTGCCAACCTAAACAGCCAGGGAGATCTTTCTGATACCAAATCACACTATTCAATTACATCATCTAAAAATACACAAACAAGTAAGGAACATATACATTTTTCAATAAATGGTGCTGGCACAACTGACTACCATTCAGGAAAAAAAATCACTCACATACACACACACACACACACACACACACACACACACACACACTGTTGGAGTTATACCTCACACCTCATGAAAAATAAATGCCAAGTGATTTAAATATTTAAAAAATAACACAGGAAATCATATAGAAAAAAATGTATAACTATATAATTTTGAAATAAAAAGAGCTTTCCTAAGAGTTTTGCAAAAATACAGACGTTTTAACAGATGGGCAGATTTTACTAAACAAGTATTTAAAATTCATACATGTTGCCTGGCTGGTGTCTCAGTGGATTGAGTGCTGGCCTGTGAACCAAAGGGTCACCAGTTCGATTCCCAGTCAGGGCACAAGCCTGGGTTGAGGGACAGGTCCCTAATTGGGGATGTGTGAGAGGCAACCACATTGATGTTTTTTTCCCTCTCTTTCTCTCTCCCTTTTCCTCTGTCAAATAAATAAATAAATAAAATTCATATATGTAGGGGAAAAACCCATAATAAAATTAAAGAGGAAAAACCAAATGTTATGGAAAATATTTATACTATTTGGCTTGTTTGTAACAAATGAAAAAATTTAAATCCTTGCCACATAGAGCCTTCTTTCAAAATTATAAGAAAATTTTAACAGCAATTTGGGCAAAATATGTGAACTGCCAATTACAAAAGAAGAAATAAAAATGGCCAACAAGCACATTTTAGAAGTTTAGTTTTACTAGTGATCAAAGAGATAAATAAAACAAGATTTTGTTTCTCACCAGACCGGGTTGGACCAACTTACACTCCTCTGGTGGGAGTCAAAGTTGGTCCAACCTTATAAGGAGGATAATTTTACAACTCAAACCTGAATTTTGCAACTTAAATTCCCAGCATTCAAGTCTAACCTGTTTGTTTCTCTGGGAGCCTGGTCTGAAATGAGTCTTATTCCCAATGCTGTTCACAGGCTTTTGCAAATGGGCCAAAGGAAAAATATGGCTCAGGGAGTGTTTAATGTGTGGGTGAATGAAGAGAAAGAAGAAAATAGAGAAAATAGAGGTTTGCACGTGCTTAGTGTTAACAGCTGTGGAGGCTTGCCAGACACCATCCTCCCACTCCAGTCCATTCCCCTGGGAGGTGGGGAGAAGGAAAACTTGGGGGCAGATCCTGTTAAAAAAATTTCAGTGGATGTATCAATATTCACTCACTCCTTACAGGGTATGAGGGTTTGGTTACGCCACATTCTTGCCAACATTGGACATTACCTGACTTTTCCATTGTAGCCATTCTTTTGAGTGTCCATGGTAATTTTAATGTGCATTTCCCTTATGCACCATTTTTATATGTTTATTGGCTGTTTGGATAGTGTGTGTGTGTGTGTGTGTGTGTGACGTGCCCATTCAAGTGTCTCCTCCCTCCTGTTCCTTCTCCTCCTGTGCATTTTTCTATTGGGTTTGTAATAGATGTATAGGAGTTCTAGAAACACCCTGGTTACAAGGCTTTTGTGGGATATATTTTTGTCAATAAATATTTTGCCTGAGTCTTAATGGTGTGTTTTGAGGAACAGTTCTTATGCATTTTTTTAATAACTATTTTTAAAAAGATATTATTTATTTATTTAGAGAGTGGGGAAGGGAGAAAAGCAGAGAGTGGGAGAGACATCAATGTATGGTTGCCTTTCACCTGCCTCCAGCTATGGAACTGGCTGGAGACCTGGCTTATAACCTGGTTATGTGCCCTGGCTGGGAATCAAACCAACAACCTTTGGGTTTGCAGGCTGGAGCCTTATTCATTGTGCCACCAACCAGGTCCTTAGTTCTTATTTTCTAAATATTAAAATATTCAATATATATATTTTAAAATACATGTAATTTATCAAAATTTCCTTTTATGGTTAGTGTTTTTATATATTATTTATAATAAATATTTGTCTACCCTAAGTATCATATATATATATGTAGTATATATAACTACTTATATATATATAAAGTAGTTTTACTTTTAACATTTTGACCTATAATCCACCTGGAATTGATTTTAATGTGTGGTGAATTTTTTTGTGTTTACCCAATTGATCTGGCACTGTTTACTGAAAACATCATTCTTTTCACTTCCACACTATAATTGTCACCTATATCATAAATCATTTATATTTATGAATCTATATTTCATATATTTATGAATCTATTTCTGAATTCTCTTGCAATTTATGGTTCTTAATTACTATAGTTATATAATATATAGTAGTGTAAGGCCTCCAGCTTTGTTCAAGATTGATTGTCTTGAACATTTTTTGGCCCTTTACATTTTAGAATCGGCTAGTCAGTTTCCACAGCCACCTTAAAAACTATTTGGCAGTATTCATTAAACCTGAATAATTGGATTCACTCATAAATACTTAATAGAAACAAATATCTAAGAATGTCCATAGCAACTCCATTTATAAGAGCCCCCCCAATTAGAAACAACCCAAATGCCCATCAACAGAATGGATAAGTAAGTAACTGCACAGTTAGAATGCCACACTGTGCAGCAAAAGAGAATAAATCTACCAGTGCTACACAAAGCGATGTGGTTAAGTCCCACAGGCAGAATGTTTAATACGGTAAGCAAAACCAAGCGAGGCATACAGGGATTCCATTTAGACGAAGTTCAAACGCTAAGCAAAGCCGACATGCAGTGTTAGAAGTCAGGGAAGTCATGTTATTTGGGGATGAGGGGTCCTGTGCAGGCCCTTTGAAGTACTAGATGCGCTTTCCTTCACTTTGTGCACACTTATGATTGTGCGCCTGTCTGTATGCATGCTATCTGTACTTCAGTGAAAATCTTACTTAGAGTTAATTCAATGCAATTCTGTATATTGAAGCTTTCCTTGTCGGGGGTGCTGCTAAGGGATGGAGCAGCAAACCTCGGACATTTCACAAAGCATTGTGGGAGCAAAAGAACCTCCTCAGTTAGGCTTTCCTGTGGTTTGGGGAAGTACTGTCAGTTATTGAGGGCTCAGAAGGATTTCAACTATTTCAAGAGCTGTTAGTGTTTTTGAGGCCAGGAAATAGAAACATATGAAACTAATGTGGCAAGTTGTATTTTTAATTTGAAGCAAGGTTAAAGTTTAAGGCCTGACTAATTTCCTTGGCACTCTGGGGGGTAGTAGGGATGTTGTAATCTGGACAGTGAATATAAAAACGAAAATCTCTAATATAAGGAGAATTGATAGATGGATCCCTTTATCCTCTCTTTATTCTTGAGTAAGCTGTACAAGTTACTAACCAATGTCATTGGTAGTGTGGCTTCACCAGAGAAGTGAAATGTTGTCATATTTGTTAAACAAACAAACAAACAAAACTGTAAACTTCCCTGGACAGTCAGAAGTTGCCAAAGTAGCCCGAGAAAGAGCTACACTCATAGGTAGAGTCCAGGGGAAACGTTGGATATTATGAAGCAACCAGGGAGAGGGAGATGGAATTTTTTGTCTAATCGTTGGCAATTTGGGGAAATCCCAAAGGACCAAATGTTCTGGAAGAAATTTTGTGTAGTAAGAATGTCCCCAAATTAGACCTCTCAGCTTAATTCAGGCCTTCTGGAACCCGCTGGCTTCAGGAAGGGTAGTTTGATTGCTTCCTTAGAAATGTAAACCAACTCCATTCCACCAAGTGTGGGTGCAAGCCAGGCAGGGGAGGACTTGGTTACTTGAACAATGCGGGCTGGTTCCGCACAGATGGAACGAGCTGTTATTTCGCAGCTACTTTGTTGTAAAGTCTCTCAGCCCCGTGGAAAAAGTGTGTCATGGAAAGGACTCTGGAGGCAGACAGATCAAGATGCCAACCCTTCCTTAGCCATGTACAGGCTCTGTGACCTTGGAATGCCACATCACAACTTCTCCATGCCTCCGTTTCCTTTCTGAAAAATGAGATAATAACGTACACCTTGAATCATGTGCACTTTGTGAGCATGAACTCAGATGCACAGTCTGACACACAACAAGCCTTCACCCAATAATCATATGATTATTTTTGCAATGCTTTCTGGCTGGCGTCATGCTGGACGATACACGCAACATTGAGCGTCTCCTTTTCTAGGTCACTGTGTCCACAGAGTTCATACTCAGATTGCATTTATACAAAGTTTAAAAACTAGCAAAGCTAACGCATACAGTGTCAGAAGTCAGGAAAGCCATGTCCTTTTTGGAGGAACAGTCATGGTGCAAGTGTCTGGGGTCGTTCCCTTTCTCTGTGGATATGTAGCTATTCATGTGCCAGATAACATGTTCATTTTGGAGCCAAACTCAGCCTTCAGGCAAGCCATGGGAAACTTGGCAATTAGTCAAAGAGCAGTATGGACCTATTGATTGGTCCATCTCTGCTCCTAGCCTTGAACATTCATCATAGTATGTGTTGAACTTATTTAAAAAATGTTTTTAAAAAGATTCTATTTATTATTTTTAAAGAGAGGGGAAGGGAGAGAGGCAGAGAGGAAGAGAGACATCAATGTATGGTTGCCTTTCACCTGCCTTCAGCTACGGACCTGGCTGGAGACCTGGCTTGCAACCTGGTTATGTGTCCTGGCTGGGAATTAAACCAGCAACCTTTGGGTTCACAGGCCGGCACCTTATCCACTGTGCTACCAACCAGGGCTTGAACTTATTTTTTTAAAGGCAGTAACCCATAATGAGAAGTACATTGTGTATTGATTTCAGGATGTATGTGTTTATAGATAAATTTTCATAAGACAATACCTATCTATTAACTACAATTAGCACAGATATTTTTTTTTTAATTTTTTAAAAAGATTTTATTTAATTATTTCTAGAAAGAGGGGAACGGAGAGAGGCAGAGAGGGAGAAAGACATCAATGTATGGTTGCCTTTCACCTGACTCCAGCCACAGATCTGACTGGAAACCTGGCTTGCAACCTTGTTATGTGCCCTGGCTGGGGAATCTAACCTGCCGCCCAGATATTTTATATCCTAAACTCTATTTCACCTTTTTAAAATTGTTGGTTGCAACCCATCTTATTGATTTTATTATCTATGAATGGAGCAAACCCTGCAGTTAAAAAAACACTGCTCTCACCCAGTCCCTTGGTTTGCAGACTAGGAAACTGAGGCACAGAGAGTGGGAAAGAAAGTTGTTTCAGAGAATCGTTAGATGGCACAGGGCTGAAGCCAGACAAGTGGACCCCAAAGCTCTGGTTATTTGCACAAACCTCTGCATGGAGGTGCATTCCAGGTGCATCAACAGCATCACTCCTGACAGACTGGAAGGGACATTTCTCTTCTCTCTCTCTCTCTCTCTCTCTCTCTCTCTCTCTCTCTCTCTCTCTCTGTCTCTGTCTCTGTCTCTCTCCCTCTCCTGGGTCCACAAAAGCTCTGGATACAATCTTGCAGCAGCAGGCAGCACATTGCTAAAAATAGACTCTAGCATATCCTCTCCTGGAGCTCAGAGCCCACCTACGGCTGCCCTAGGAGCAGATGCCTCCCCTCCCTGCCGCCAGCCCCTGGAACTGCCCGAGCTGTGGTCGGAACTCGCTGTTCTGAAGGAGCTCAGTGGTCCAAGATCTTGTCCAGCTTGCTGCAAACAGCCAAAAGCAATTTACCAATCTGCCCCAAGCCCACCACTGCCTGTACAGCTAGGGTTGTTTTGTTGTGGATTTCTCCACAGGGCTGCACCTCCACCGCTACAGAAACTGGAAGGACTGGCCTCTGTTATAGGTGCAGCTTCTGAATCCCTCCTGTGTGCTCCTGGGGAACTGAGTGCTAGGTCAGTGCTCTTTCCTTATTCTGCTTCGTTCGTTATTTCCCTTCTAGTCATATCTAGCTTTGGGACGCACATTCTAAATCTTGATTTGGCCCAGGAAATGTGAGTTGAATCAAAAGTAAGAATTTGTTTCCCTCCAGTTACATTTTGTCTTATTTTTTTTTTGTAATTCACTGAAGGCCATGGACTTTTGGCCTTTTATCATAGCTGCACCAAAGCCCATCTAAGTGGCCATGTCTGACCAGCAGGTTTCTGCCTGACGACATAGGAAGCTGATATTGCTGAAGCCAAGTTTATAGGTTTCTGTGATGGCAGGAGCCTTTTGTGCCAACGACTGCCTGCACCTTGGCCTTGGCTGCTATCTGCTCTTTGGCTGGAAAGGCCTGACCTTCTGCCTAGGTACGTGTGCCTATCTGTCAGCTAGCGGGCGGGGCGCTGCTAGTCGGCCCCTTACTCCTCCCTCATCAGCAGCCACTGGCCTGTGCTCAGTTGTTTCTTTATTGAACACTCAACTGGTCAGCGTTCCATGGCTGGAGATCTAGTGGCCAAGCGAGACAGATAAGGTCCTTGATCTGATGAGGTTTATACTCACGTGATGACTTTATAAACACGTAAACAATAAACATGAGATAATTCTAGATAGGGTATGAGAAGGAAAAGAAAAAAGGGTCACAAGATAGAAGGACTGGGGCTGGTCCCTGGAAAGAGTGAACATTGACCAGAGATCTGAATTACAAGCAGGCTAGCGTCTGACCCCGGGCAGGAGGTACAGAGTCAGAAAGCTGACTGTGGCCTGAAGCCCCAGAGAGACAGCTGGGGGAGAAGGGTGAAAGTGGAATCCTACCTTGAGTGCCTGTGCTATTAGAGGAGGTGTGGCTGGGCCCCAGGAAGGAGTGTGGGTTTCATTTGAAATGCAATGGGGATTTAATACTTTTCTGACTTCTCTCAGCAAGCTGCTGAAACTTCTGGTATTGAGAGCACCCTCAAAGCCAGGGACTATTACCCTTCACAGCATTTAAATGAAAAAAAAAATAAAACCAAACCCATTGTATGTATATACACATATGTGTATGTTTGTATATGTATATACATGTATTTATACATGTGTATATACCTTTATGTATGTGTATATATATGTATGCAAACAACAAAATGACAAGAAATACAGTGCAAACAATCACTTTCCCATCTCTACCGTTACTAGAAAGACAATTCTCATCTTTCCTATGATGGTCTAGTTCTTGCCAGTAGGCACACTTTTCATATATTTCATCAGGTGAAAATGACCCACGGTATGGAGCAAATATAAATAGGTTATTGTTAATACATTCCATTCCCTGTCTTCCTTTCTCCAGCCCACCTACTTACTGAAACTAACATTGTTAACCAAGGCAGCCAAGGCATTGTGCGAGTTGTTTTAAATGCATTATCTCAAATAATCAACATAACAACCCTGTGAGGTAAGTGCTATTATTATTCTCATTTTACAGAGGAAAAAAACCCGGAGGCTCCGAAAGATTAAATAAATCGTTTAAGATGATGTAAATTGTCACTATTAGTGACACAGTCAGGATTCAAATCTAAAATCCCAGCTACTGTGCAGTTGACTCCCAATCTAGACCCACCCCCCCCAACCCCTGCTGCTCTGACAATTATATGGAAACTTCAACAAACCAGATTCTTTTAAAATGAACTTCTGCATCTGCCTAGTTGAGCTGAGAAGGGAGTATCCTTGGGTTTCCCTCATATTTATCTCACACACTTAACTGTAAATAATGCTGATCATTAACATGAGTACAGCTTGATAAATAAACAGTTCAATGTTTATCAACATCTCACAAATATTTGACCTCACTTGGTACTCACACGGTAATCATGTGGCAAGGGCCGCCTCAGCATGCCCAGCCGACAGATGAGGAGAGAGGACAGGGAACCTGAGTGACCAGCCCAAGGTCATCCAGACTGCAGGAGCTTCCAGACCAGGCAGATGAAAATGGGCGGGGGATGATTAGCAGTGTGTGTTTTTCGGGGTACATACTGAAGTTCTCTTTTCTTGTCAGTGGACTTTTCTTGATGGATGTTACTATAGGAGAGGAGGTGGGGATAAATGTTCCCAGTTGCTGCTGCCTAAAAGGGCTCTATGTTGGGCTAATGAATTGCCACACTTGCTCTACACCCTTGACTTTTGGAAGCCATTTGCCATTTCGTGTATCCCTGTCTCCCGAGGAATCATGTGAAATAATGCAGGTATCTTATGTCCAAAGTGACCCAGTTGGGTCAAGGCAAAGAGGTTCCAGTTTTTCTTTTTTGAGTAACAGTTTGCAGCTCACAAGGGCTTTCACACCTATCATGCCAACAAATCCCAAGGAGGCAGGCAGGCTTGCTGTTATTTGTGCCCATTGTATAGGTGAGGAAACTGAGTCCCAGAGAGAACACAGAGCTTGTGAGTGATACTGTCAGGGCCAGAGTCCAATTTGTCCAAGATGAATCTGAGTTTTGTCCATGCATTTTCCACTACACGGTGCCTTTTTTTTTTTTTTCATTTTTAAATTAAAAAAAAAAAAAAGATTTTAGTCATTTATTTTCAGAGAGAGCAGAAGGGAGGAAGACAGAGAGAGAGCGAAACATCGATATGTGAGAGAAATATCGATTGGTTGCCTTTGTCATGCCCCTAACCCGGGATGTGGCCTGCAACCCAGGCATGTGCCGTGGCTAGGAATTGCCACCTTTTGGTCCTGAGGCCAGTGCTCAAGCCACTGAGCCATACCAGCCAGGGTGCCTTAAAAAAAAGAAAAAGATATGAAATGTTCATCAGACCTAAAATGGTTTATTTACTGCGGTCCCCCACCCCCACCCCCACCCCCTGTTCCCTCCTAGGATTATGTACCTTATAGATCTGTTCTCCAGGCAGCATCTGAGCATCTGGCAAGTGGTAAGATCTCTCCCCATGGCAGCTGGAAACCAGCAAGTGAAACATTTACCAAGTTATTGACATAATGGCTCCCCATGTTTGTGTAGGTATCAGGCAGTTATAGATTGCTTTTTAACGCTCTGTTTTAAAATGAAAATAAATGTGACAATAAGCCCCAAATGGCCATAATAGCATGTCAAGAATAATCAGCACTGGCTGGTGGCTCAGTGGATAGGCGCCAGCCTGCGAACCCAAAGGTTGCTGGTTCGATTCCCAGCCAAGGCCACATAACCAGGTTGCAAGCCAGGTCTCCAACCAGGTTCTTAGCTGAAGGCAGGCAAAAGGCAACCATACATTGATGTTTCTCTCCCTCTTTGGCTGAAAATAATAAATAAAATCTTAAAAAAAAAAAAAAAAAGAATCAATACTGGATAATGCTAAGTTTATAGTTCATGGAGGGAGACCCATTCTATCTGAACCTGAGATGGGGCTGAGGGCTTCCAGGGCTCCGGGAGGGTGTTCAGGGGACCTTTGAGAACTGGAGGAGGGTCTGAGCAGGCGTGAGGAAGCAACAGAGAGTAGTAGATGGAAAGATCAGCAACTCCAGGGGGATGATCTCATACCAGTCACAGGATCTGAGCTGGTGACATCAAGAGACACAACAGGTCAACACCTTCCCTGCACGTAAATAAGGTTACCTTAGAAGGGGTGAACTATCAACTAGCAAATCAGGGATGGGATCAGAGATATGCAAGTCAAAAGGAGATAGAATAGCTGACCAGAGCAAAGCTATCCAAAAGTTTAACATATCCAAAGAAGGAGTGTATCCATTTAAAGGCCAGCAAGTCATTTCGGGAATCTTAGGAAATGGGAACTACAGAGGCTGATAGGGTCCAGCTACAGAGCTTGGAGCCTTTCTTTGTCAGGGTAAGCAGAGCTGGATGTTCCAGACCCATTAGATCAAACCTGGTACACTTGCAGGTCACGGTATCCGGAACCCTCCAAAATTCTATAGGCAGGTCTGTCTACAGAGAGCATACCTGCTGGTTACACGCAAGGTGCTGCTGAGGCCAGGAACCTCTGCTCCCGTTTGGGGGGTGGGGGAAGAAGTGTTAGACATATGGGTGAAGTGAGCAATGGCTGTGAGCAGGGAGGGGGATGGGTATTCTGACTAACAATTGGCTTTGGCCCACAGAAGATGCCGGTGACCTTGGTAAGAACTATTTCAGCAGCAGCGTGGGGCCACCTGCCAGGCGGTGGGCTGTGCAGCCCTGGAAGGGAAAAGACTTGAGCCAACTGCAGTGAGAACTAAGGTAGTAGCCGGAGGGGGATTGCAATGAAGGCTCTCTGCATTTGTATTTACTTTGCAGTGTGAGATGTGAACACCTTTGAACGTGGATGGGAAGAGCTGGTGGAAAGGAACTATAGACATACTGCAGAGAGAGAAAGACAAGATCATTGACAGGGTGGTGCCCCCCGGGGTGGTGGGCAGAGAGGTGGCACGGTTAGGTGGGAGAAGAGAGGCAGGACCAGAAATCTTCTCTGCAGAGGCAGAGTTGTTGTTGGAGAAACCCTGGTTCTTCTCGCCAGTGCAGTGGAGAATTACAGATCAGCAAGCCTGTTAGCGTACACACAAAATTTACTCATGGATGGGAGAGCAAAAACAAAGATGGCCAAAGGCTGGGGGTGGCAAGCCTGCCCTAGTTGGCCAGAGGCCCAATCCTGAACACTGAGGGCGCCGAGAGAGAGAGAGAGAGAGAGAGAGAGAGAGAGAGAGAGAGAGAGAGAGAGAGAGAACCCTTTGTTCTGAGGACTTAGTTGGGATGAGAGAGAGGAAGTTACTTACTGAAAGGTGAAAGGGCGGTGTTAGCTTTCCAGGACTGGGGCAGGGATACCTAAAGGTATTAATGGGCTTCTTCCTTTAGGCACTATGGGCCCTTTCCCGGCCTTGGGATGCCTTTCTGGCTTTGGGATGTAAGCAATCTCAAAAGGTTTTTCTTCCCTTTCTTCCCAGATAGTGGAAACAATACATAGAATTCCAAGGATTTTTCTCCTCCCTGGCTAACAGCGTTTCTGGTGATATAGAAACACCTGGCAGTATTATTAGATCAGGCCCAGGACTGCTGGGTTAGCAGGTGAGACACGTCTTTCTCCACTTCTAGCTTCCTGTAACAGTGAGTGAGCCAGTTTGGGGTGGGCGCAGCTGTTAGTGTGAAGATGGGGTGGAAGACTGAGAGAAATAGGGGGGCAGCCTCAGGAGAGGTCAAGGGAACAGCTTCCTGGATGATGTTTCAGACCCGGCATGACCACTTGCCCCCCCCCCCCCCCCCAAGGAACACAGCAGTGAGGGCCAGTCAGGGTTTATCAAGAACAGTCTCCCTCCGTCTGCAACGATGCAATGGTGAGTAAGAGTCACCAAATCCTGTCTCCAGTGTAAAAATGAAAGTGACACTAGAAACGGAGCTGTTATGGAACCTAGACACATCTTCCTTCCCCTGTGTATCATCAAGCACGTGGCCTTGCCAGCCCTGTGTCTTTGTCCTCTTCTTCTCCCGAGGCGGCAACTCGCCGAGGGTCCAGGGTCCCTCCCCAGCTCGCAAGGGTGACATCAAGCTGAGGGCCCCACACCTACACTTTCTTTTTTGAGGAAAGGGAAACAGGGTGAGGACATGAAGCTGCAGGGCCAGACAATGGGGAGCCCAGAAAGATCCCATTTCTAAGAACTCCAGTCTTGGAAGTGGGAGCTGGTGGGTGTTTCTTTAGGCAAACCCATCAGGTATAAATGACCTACTCTGGGAGAGCTTTTCTCCTTGCAGAAGGACTTGTCCTTCCTTCCCTTAACAGTTACCTGCAGGGCTTCTGCAGATACTGAAATTCCTAGGGCATTAAGTTAGGATTTCTTTTTATTTTTTTTTAAGATTTCTTTTTGTTTTGTTTTTTTAAGATTTTATTATTTTTATTTTAAGAGAGAGGGGTTGAGAGAGAGGCAGAGGGGGAGAGAGACATCAATGTATAGTTGCCTTTCACCTGCCTCCACCTACAGACCTGGCTGGAGACCTGGCTTGCAACCTGGCTATGTGCCCTGGCTGGGGAAGCGTACAAGCCACCTTTGGGTTTGCAGGTCAGCGCCTTATCCACTGTGCCACCAGCCAGGGCAGGATTTCTTTCTAAAGATCTTATTTATTTTTAGAGAGAAGGGAAGAGCGGGAAAGAAACATCCGAGGTTGCCACTCTCACACCCCTAACTGGGGACCTGGCCTGCAACCCAGGCAAGTAAGTGCCCTGACCAGGAATCAGACCAATGACCTTTCAGTTGGAAGGACAGAACTTAATCCACTGAGCCACACCAGCCTGGGCTAAGTTAGTATTTTAATGCCAACAAAGATTTCCAGGAACACGTGGGCCCCCTGGATGAGCCACTGTGACTGTATGGCAGCTGAGCGTGGGTCCTAGGCCCGGAGGTGTGTGGAGAGGGATTTTCCTGAACTCTTTTCTGTAGCAGGTAGATCTGTGCCTTCTCTTTCCCAGGACTTGTTTTGAGGGGAAGGAGAGCAGATGCCCAGATGGTCCCAGTTTACGAAAAGAGATGAACCCAGTCGGGGAATGGAGCCTATTAGTGACAGCCACTTAGAAATAGCAGCTGGGGGGCCTTGTCTGTTTTAGTAAGAGCGAGTTATATGTATTACCTAGATTGGACTTTTGAGCTGTATGGCAGCAAGGGGAACAGCACTCATCTGTAGGTGTGCGAATGTCCCTCAGGGGCCAGCAGACCGGTGGTGAGGGACAGGACCCAAAGGCCAGGGTCCCAGTCCCACTACTTCTCAAAGCGTGACTTTGGGCCATTGCTTTTCTTAGAACCGGACTCTCCTCATCTGAGAATGGTCATCATAATACCCAGATCTAAGAGCTGCTCTGACGATTCGAAGTCCGGTGCAAACTAAGGTACCCAGGTGAAACATTAATTCTCCCAAGTAGAGGCTTCAGGTGGATAAATCGTGCAAGAGTTGAGGTGTGTGCCACATTCATTTATTCTGGAAACTGCTATGTTGCCCACCTTGTGTGAGTCCCCTTGCTAGGTACTTGGGATGCAACAACAGTAACAGGTAACTCTCAGACCTGAAAAATGCCCAGCCTGGTGGGGGTGGGGGCGGGAAGCAGTGATTTTAGGCGAATGGTGCCCAGCTGGGAGGGTTGGGGTGGGTGGGAGGTAGACAGCAGCAATTTCATCTAAATCATGCTAAGTGCTGTGAGGGCAGGGGAAGGACTGGCTCCAGTGTTGGGGTGTTTTAGTTTTGGAGAGGAATCCCCATGTGAACTTAAGCAGACTTTTGAGAGGGCATTTTGCAGGCTGAGAGGGCAAGAGAGGCTTCTGAGGCAGAGGGAACAGCCTAGGGGCATCGAGCACCGGGCTGTTTGGAGAATTTGCAAGAAAATCTATAGAGCCAGAGTCCACCCTGAATGGCTGAAACCCACAGGGACCTACCTCCCCAGAAGTGTGACCGGAAGCTATGAGTCCTTTGGGTTCCTTTTCATTCCTTCCAAGGCTTCCCTGGGGTGGTGATTAAGAGGAGTGGGCCCAAAGGAATTTGAGGTGATTTTTGGAAAGGAATCCAAAAGCCTGGGAAGGATAGAAGTAGGTCTTGGTACATGTCAGACCCCCAACAGGAGGTCAGAAGTAGGTCCGTCCCACAAACATCGGCAGTGCAAACGGTTTTAATTATACTGACATTGGCTTGATCCTTTCAGGACAGACCTGTATGAATTCAAGGAAACTGATCTAGACTGCACTTGCAGTAAAAAAAATACTATTCTAGCCCTAGCTGGTGGCTCAGTGGATAAGGTGCCTGGCTGTGAACCCAAAGGTCGCTGGTTTGATTCCCCAGCTAGGGTATATAACCAGGTTGCAAGCCAGGTCTGCAGCCAGGTCCATAGCTGGAGGCAGGTGAAAGGCAACTGTACATCGGTATCTCTCTCTCTGCCTCTCTCCCTACCCATCTCTCTAAAAATAATAAATAAAATCTTTAAAAAACAAAATTATTCTAGTTGACTCAAATTTAAGCTAAAAGGATAATATTGTATAGACAAAACAAACAGCAATAAAAACAGCCTTGTGGCTGAAATCCAGATGCAGTTGCTATTTAAGTGAGGCCTTTTCTCCCCTGTATCCTCTTACGTCAGCATTCAGCCCTTCTCAGCCAACATGAAGGGGCCCAACTGTCTTGGGTTCCCCTCAATTCAGAAATATTACTGACCTCTGTAAACCTGAGCTCTCTACTTGTACCCATTGTATGTGTAGAATTACGTATTTGGAATCTGCATAAATACTTGTCACTGTTGAAGCACCATCTTATTAGCTCCCATGGCATTGGCTGGGGGTGAAAGGAGGTCATGGTTGTGCTGTGGAAAAGGAATGGTGCATGCGCTCTTGAACCAGGGGTGTGTGAAGTCATCTGGGCGCCATCTCCGGTGATGATTCTGCCATTGGATCCCCTGGGCTGGGTTTTCTCGTCTGAAAGGCAGAAACATTAGAACCTACCTTCTAGGTTTTTAGAGTTCAATCCCATAGCAGATACGAAAAATCGCTTGGTACACTTGAAGGGAGGAAGAGTTGAGGATTGAATGAGGAGTTGAGTGCTTTAAATATGTATTATGAACGTGTATATTCATCTATACCTATATATTTAAAATGATCCTAAACTGTATACATGTATATTCTCCCTTCTATATTGTTCCTCATATTTTGTAGTTACAGTTGGAGGAAGCTGCCTAAGGAATCAGCAAGGTGACAAACAGAAGTCATATTTAAATTTCCTTTCATAGGTCTCCTGTCCTGTATACATGACCTGGTAACAGAGGTAGTTTCAAATACTCAAAAATATTTGAAGAAGTAAAGCACGTTGATGATGAACATGAACATCAGACAGACCAGAGTCCAAATTCCAACACTTCCTAGCTAGGCTTAGCAGCTCTGAGCCTCAGGTTCTCCTTTAAGGCAGGACCAGCTTATTTACTTATTTATTTAAGAGAGAGAGGAAGGGAGGGAGGAAAACATCAATTAGTTGCCTCTCCCACACCCCCAACTGGGGATGTGGCCCACAACCTAGTCATGTGCCCTGGCTGGGAATTGATCCTGCAACCTCAGGCCAGCCCTCAAGCCACTGAGCCACACTAGCCAGGGTGCCTCAGTTTCTTAATCAGTGAAATGGATATAACAATACAGGCTCCATCAGTTGCTAATATGCTGCTTTGCCAAGGCTGGTAAGCCTACAATACACAGAAGTTACCAATCACCATCGTCTTCATCGTCATATTTTTATAATCTTTTTCTTGTTTAAATTTTTCTATTAACTGAGATTTCTTTTATGACCTTGAAGGCTGATGTTTGTTCATGCTTTCATTTTCTTTTCTTTCTAAAAATTATTTTATTTCTTTTTAAAGAGAGGGGAAGGGAGGAAGAAAGAAAGGGAGGGAAACATCAGTGTATGATGGCCTCTCCTGCACCTCCAACTGGGGACCTGGCCTGTAACCCAGGCATGTGCCCTGACTGGGAATTGAACCAGGGACCCTTTGGTTCACATGCTGGCACTCAATCCACTGAGCCACACTAGCCAGGGCCATGCCTTCATTTTAAACAAATATTTACGGAGTTTCTAGTCTATGCCAGGCATTGTGCTAAGCTCTGTAAAGTATTGAATGAGAGAGTACTTGTAGGAGATCACACTTCAAATGTGAGTAGAGTACTTATTCTGCTCTCATAGCCATTTGTAAAATTTCAGGTGCTATAAATCGGCAATTAATTTTGATTACCCTATTAAATTCAGAAGGCAAATGTGACTCCATTTAAGGAAAGCGTTGGGTACTGGTATCTTCATTTATGTCTCACTAAATTATTCTGCTCTGCTCTTTTTTTTTTTCCGAAAGAAACTTGAGACAGCCTAACTAAAACCATCAATATAAGCAAGACAGAGCAAGCGCTATTAACAAGTAATGGAGAAGTTAGCTGATCCAGATAATGCACAAAAGTTTGAACTGAGCATCCCGGCAGTCAAGAGGCAATGGAAAACAATGAGTTAAATACAAATGAACCAGCTCATCAATAGTCATGTTCTCTTTCCTTCAGTGTTAAACTCTGAGAGGTTATGAGATAACACTTTAAGGGGCATTGAAATGAAAAGTACCCCCGCAAATAGAACTGTAACCAAAAAAGTAGGCCTATTCTGTGTCTCCTACACCAAGAAATCACCGAGGCTGATACACTTAGATGCTAATGTGATGCTTTCATTGCAGCCAACTTAGGAGGCTTTCTGGTGCTGCCTGTGATGTAGGAACTGTGTGAAGAGACTCCAGGGAAATCAAGTGTTTGCATTGCCTTAGATTGTTTCCTTTCAAGTATCAATTGTTTCAAGTAGGCTTTTTGCAAAGGCAGGCAAGCAGAAAATTGTGGATCCAATGTTAGATTAGGTATGTTCCTGAAATAGGCAAAAACATGGTAGAAAACAAACACTAAAAAACAAAAAAGAGACCACCAACCAATCTGTTGACTCCAGAAACTTTCATCTTCCCCATTGTATGATTTCAGTGGTATTTGATAGCAACCAGAAAATTAAAGACTTTCATGTGTTTTATTGTGATTATTTGTATGGTTCATTGTGTGTAATGTATCATTATGAGAGTGGCTTTGTTCTCATAATAAAGGACAACTCTTAAAATGCCAAGTTGGATCTGTAGGCACATGGTCTCCCAGAAACTGTAAGAACTTGAACCTGGAGCCCAGAGAAGGAGAACTGAAGAATTACATATAAATCAAAGACTTATGTGTCATGGTCCAGCCCAAATTTTACAGATTCCAATAGGACTTTCATGAACTTTCACACTCCAGTAATAATTGATTTAGTAAGGGAAACTTGATCAGTGTTTTAAGAGTCGCAAGAAGCCTCTACTTGATCAATATGGGTTTTCTGTACAGCAGTAAGTTTACCCACAAATATTCATACAGCGAGTGTTGCTGAGCCCCTAGCATCTACTGTGTGCCGGGGTAGGGTGCGGTCGTGGTCATGGATGCAGCCAGCCCATGAAGTGGGAGACGCAGGAGGTGAATGAATAAATGTGCTGAGCGCCACAGTGCAGTGTGGTTGCACGCGTTCTCGGAATCTAGAGGGAGAAGCTCTGTCTGCTTTCATGAACTGGAGAAGACATCCCAAAGGAGGGAACTCAGGTTGAGTCTTGAAGCATGAGTAAAAATCCCAGAAAGGGAAGAGAGGAAGGATATTATGAGCCAAAGGAACACCAAAGTGCTGCCACAGAAAAGGGTGCGATGAAAATAGGGAACAGTGAAGAGTCCATCTTGTGTGAGCAGAGGGGCCAGGGGAACTGGGAAATGAGGCTGGAAGCTCTGTCTTCAAAATGCATGGGTTTTCTTGGGTACATCTCCACATAGACCAGGGTCCCCCTTTCTAAGGATGGTATCACCCTCTTATATTCAGACTCTGGTCCAATGTCTCTCCTTGGCTGTTGACCAAAGAACTTAAGTTCTTTGTATCCAGGAAGGGTTAGCTGCATACCGTGAAAGTCAGATGAGAGGTTTGGGTAATTGTCCCTTTGGAAACCATTGGAAATGATTACAAGAGTTTCATGATCAGAGTTGTTTTTTTTTTTTTTTTTTCCCTTAGAGGGACCAGTCATGGCACAGAGTGAAGGAAGGGAGGCCATTGGGACAACGTTCTGACGGGTGGCAGGGTGATCACATGGCTGGTGGTGATGGAGAAGATGCAGTGAACCGGGAGAAGCTACCAGTTGGCTATGGAGGTTGAAGAACTGGTTCAAAGATGGTCATCATTTCTGACTTGGGCCAGTGCTTTTAGAGGGGTTGGCATATGAAGAACAAGGATTTGGGGAATGTGATGCATTATACGGTTGAACATGTTGACTTTGTGGCACTAAGAGGACCTATAAGGTGATGGTTAGATGTCAAGGATTAGAGTGCAGGAGAGAAGTGAGAGCTGAAGACAGGGATCTGGGAATTATTAGTGAGGGGGTGGCCATGGGACCTCAGGGAATGCAAATACGAGAAGAGGGCTTAGGACAAAGTCCTGGGGAACATGGCCATTTACTGCTGGCCAGGAAAGATCCCTGAAATGACAGTCCCACCTACCATGTGACATTAGGTCAGGACCTGACCTCTCTGTGTCTTGGTTTCTTTCTCTGTAAAGTAGACGACTACAGTAAATACTCAAGTGTTATGTGAGAAATGACGAGTTAACATTAATGTAAAATGCTTATTGGAGCGTTTGCTCATAGTAACCCAGGAAGGACGCAGGGAGTAATGGGTTTGAGAGTAAATGGTTTTGAAATTCACCTGCACAGGCTGTGAGACCTGAAGCCAACTGATTTCACATCTCTGGAGGTTCCCAAGCTTTGGCAAAATGGGGGTAGTACCTACAGACTTGTCCTTACCTGGGGTGACGTTGGACCTAACTAGGGCTCGGACCCACTCTGTGCCCGGAATCCTCACGCAATTGTTTTGGGGTCTAACCAGGGCATCAGGGATTTTACAAACTCTCCAGGTGATTCCATTGTGCAGCCATGGGAGAGCCTCATTCGAACGATCTTGTGGAGATCAAAAGGAAAGTTACAAAAGAGGATGGTTCACAAAACCTCACTGCTTCCCTGGGCAAGCTTGGAATTCTCCTGTTAACTTTGGACAAAAAGTAAGCCTTGCGCTTAAAAAGAAATTCCCCTTTCAGCACAGGCCGTCCTACAAAGCAGACTCTCACTGATGCTTTATCTTTGGCTCCAAAAAAGTCCAGCCACACCCTAATATTAATAACTTGCCAGCAGGGCTTTTCCTGGGCTCAGCAGCATCGGTCTGGTCACCAGAGAGTTCTCTTCAGTGCTCCGAAAGCTCTGGAAGACTTGGATTTGACAGGCCACCGAGCACCCTCTATGTGTGTGTTAGGAGAGGTGGGGAAGAGTGTGACCGGGGTGCTAATGGCCCATTGTAGGGGGCGTGTGTTGTGGGCCCAGGAGCAGCAGGATGATGCTTGTGTGAGCAGGGCATCGCGCTCTGACACCAGAAGAGGGATTCCTAACTTGTTCAACGGCAGTTGGCGCCTCTCTCCCTCTTCTCCCATCCATGTCTTCATTGTTGTTCCTGGAATTACAGGGACAGCTTCCATGAACCTCAAGGACACATTTTAGATCTTGAGCTAACCTTGATGGGCTTCTTCCACTTAAGTCCTGTCCGTCGTTCAGTCAACACACGTTCACTGGCATCATCCTCAGGGATTTGCCTGGAACAGCAAATTTGGATTTACTAAGGGCTTTGTGCTAATGCTCCCTCATCTTCAAGTATAGTTTATATTGCTAGGGAGGTTCCTGATGTTTTAATATCAAGCTTCATAGTCCCAATCTCACCAATTAGATTTGTTCTCTCACCACCTTGAGACTGGGTGCCCAAGTTCGAGCAAGTCATTCCATTCATCCAACTATCCATTCATGAAGCTACTCACCCATCTACCCACTCCACTCACCCATCCTCAGTCCGTGTGTCCATCCATCCATCCATTCATTTATCCATCCATCTATCCATTGATCAATCTATCCACCCATTTATCTGACTATTCATTCACTTACTCTTTAATCAAGTTCAAGTTCCCAGTCTCCAACAGCATTATTTGATATTTCTGCCATTATCCCATGGAATATACTCACCCTATACTCATTATTTTATTATTGTTATTCATCAATTGAATCATTAATACTAAAATATTAAGACTTTCTTGGTGACTATTATGTGCTAGTTACTACTGAGGTGAGAATAACTAGCCTAACTTGAGTCTTGAAGGTTGAATAAGCATTTTCCAGGTGAAGAAAGTGGAGGGAGGAGGGGGAAAGAGCCTTTCAGGCACAGGGAACAGCTAATGCAAGGCCTTAGAGGTAAGAGAGAACATGCAGCTTCTTGGGAACAGCAGGTAGCTCCTGATGGCAGGGCAGCAGGGAGAATGGAAGGCACAGAACCTCCAGCAGTCAAGCCTGGATTGATTAGCAAGGGCCAGATGATGAAGGGTCTTGGGTGTCACGCCATGATGCCCAAAGCTGCTGAAGGCATCTCCACTTTGCAATTGCCTCTGAGGTGGACCTGATTGTTTTGTCCAAACCCAGAAGCAGTTGTCATTCCAGGCTTTCCAAGCGCAGTCAATGGACAACCTCAGAGCCACAACTTAAAAGACGGGGCATGGGAGCCAGGCCACCTGACCTCAGGGCCACTGCTCTTTGTCCACCACCTTACACTGCTAGTTACTCCTTCTCTTCTGACTCATTCCCCTTTTCCCCATATCTAATCATTTTTATCCGTCAGTTTCTAACACCAGTCTGAAAATCTAGTCAGAGCTCAGTAAATGTTTGTTGAATGAATCACTAATTCCTGTTAAGTGTGTGTGTGTGTGTGCGTGTGTGTGTGTGTGTGTATGTGCACGCGCGCATGTGTGGCCTCTGAATTTCCTTCTCCGTTCCTGGCCTACTGGAAGTTGCATGGGCAGAATAGGACTGGATTAACAATGAAAAACTCAGGCTGCAGGCCCAGCCTGGCTCTCTCACGGATCAGCCACACCTCTTGGCCAAGTCTCCGAGTATTCGTGGGCCCCTGCTGCTGCATCAATGAGATGGAATTAGAAGCTCCGACTTCTAATTGTGCTGCTGCTTGTGAATTGTGACTGAGACTATACTTGGGAAAGGACTTTGCTAACTGTAGACAGCTGAGTAGTCATGTTTCTGCTTCTTTCTCGGTTTAGGACAACTATGTCAGTCATGATCTTTGCAGGACACAGTACATTTGAAAATATTTCAGAAAGCAACTTCTCTAAAGGGGTGGGTGGGGTTTGGGGAAACCAAAAACACATTCGAGCAGTACTTTAAGACTAGTAGCAGTGGCCATCTTGTTTGTTTCCCTAGGCCTGAAGGGTCACAGGGAGGGAGACAGACAGGGGATCAATAATATAACAACCTCTTTCCCTGTCTCCTTCCATCTGCCAGCGCCTTCCGTAGGCTAAGCCCAACTAGGGTCAAGGTTATCACTGATAGGCTAAGCCCAACTAGGGTCAAGGTTATCACTGATGTGGTCCATAAAGGTCAGCCTCCTGGGGCACAGAGCGACGTGAAGAGGAAGTCTACAGGGTGGCTCTGGGGCTCACACGGGAGATGTCCGGCACGCCTGCTCTACCTGCCTTTGCTGTCTCTCCCCTGCAACACGGTTTCCTCTTGCCCTGTATCTGGCTCACTCCGTTGTCATCCAGCCTGGTGTTCAGGCCTCATCTCTCCCAGGAACTTTTCCTGGGGCTCCTTTCTCTCATGATATTGGTTATATGGTAGGGATTATTTATTCTTTGGGGATGGGAACGCGGTCTTTTACTTTTTTCCAATCTAATTTTTTCAAATTGTACTTACCGTTGTTGTATTCCAGTTGTTCCATTTCCCCCCACTGCTCTCCCCTGCCCCACCCACCTTCTCCCCCTCCCCCAGTCAATCCCACATGTTGTCCAAGTCCATGGATCATTTATACTAGTTCCTTGACTAAACTCTTCCCTTTGCTTCCTCCTTACAGGAACTCTGTCTTCTCCCCCTTTTGCACTTCCAACCCCAGCATAAGACTTGTATGGAGCAGACCCAGGAAGCGTTGGTTGTCCTGAGCTGAACTTGAATCACAATGCTCAATGGATTTCTCCTCTCCTATAAGACCTTCAATGGCTCTCCATTTTCCATGAGTCAGGGACATTCCCAACCCCTTTGCTACCTGAACTGTGCTACCATCTGCTCTCATGCTCAGCTACCTGATCCCCAGTGCTCAGGCCAGCCAGCCTGCTGAGTTTGGGATTCCTGTCTTCTGTTGCCATGCCTTGGATTGTTTTGATTCATCCCAGCTGGGTTGTTTTGGAAGTCGGCATTTTTTGATGCACCCATGGCATAGGATTGCTTGGGTAACTCTGGCAACCTCTACAAAGTCATGAGAGAGTCAAAATGCATCACCTAGCAATACTCACAAGCACTTCTCTTTCCTCCTATCCAAACACACTTTTCCATCTCCGGAGTATTGGGAAGGGCAGGAAATGTCTGGATTTTTTGGTCCCTTCTTTTACTACCTGTGCTCTTGAATGAGAAACTTTATTTTCCACTTTTTCAACAAGAGGGCCATGCAACCCTCTTAATGGGATATCCTGGAGACCTCATGAGATTTTATATGGAAGTGCTGCTGTCAATGAAGAAACCTTAAGCAGTGTCAGTAGGTAAAATTCTGCTCTATAACCAGGGCAGCCTACTTTGCATTGCCATTAGCCTTCCTGAAGGTGGTGGTTATGTGTGAATGCGGATAAGTGCTGAATCTAGAAATCAAAGTTGTTTTCGTATCAAGTGATAGCTGATGCAAATTTCTCAAATAGTATGCTCAGCACTGCTTAGAAATGAGACTCATTATTAGATCTTATTATTTAATGCATTAGTAAACCTCTATTATATCACAAATTTGCTTTTTAATATTCTGTTAATTGGGGTTTACATATTGCTTTTCTTTGTGATCACATACATTTTATCGTATGTATGTAACCACATTATTGTGAGATGTCCAGAGACTGACAAATAGGTCCCCAGGGCACTGGTGTGCACACATGTTGCATAAGCTCACACACACAAAGCCCACAGGCTCAAAAGAATTCAGACTTAGATTCCAAGGAATATCTTCAGGGAAAACTGCCAGCTGATTCCAGTCTGCAGGTGCTCCAGGAAAACAGAGGAAGGGGCTCGGAAATAGAAAGCCGTGGGGTAGAAAGTGAAAAACCACATTTGGAGAGGCAGGGAGAGCGTTTGGGCTTAAAACCCAGCTCTGCCATGGACTTGATCCGTGATTTTGCAGAAGTTCCCTCTCCTCTCTGAGCCTGTTTGTCCACCCATGAAATAAGGGAAAACAGTACAGCAGGTCCTTGAATAACATCTTTTCATTGTGTTGCTGATGAGATGCTGTAGGGACTTAACTCTTGTTTACACCTATGAGCCTATGTGAAATCGGTTTCCTGATACGTCTGTTTTGCTTACAGTAGCAGCATGTACCAATCCTAGGTGAGGACTTACTGTATGTGCGGTGCAGGGTTATAATAGTGATACAAAAGAAATACACGAAAATGTGATGTGTCTTCTACTGAGCTTGACATACATAAGCGGCACAGAATCATGGCCAGCTCATGAAAAATGAAACAGAAAGAAAGAAAGAGAAAGAAAGGTTGAGGAGCAAGCTTTGTGCCCTCTGGGGAGTAGGAGGGGTGGTGAGCAAACCGTTAAGTGGGCTGTCACCACCTTATGCACAGACAGCTTGGGGACAGTCCCCAAGTTGGATGGATTGCTGACCACCAGTAATCCTGGGGACTGACATTTGACACTCAGGATCTGAAAACCCAGGAAATATTCCTCAGGTGGGTGCCAAGCCTTAGCTTCTTCAAAGGACCCTGATGCCCCGAGGTGGTCAGACTCTGTGGGGCATGAGGTTGGAATCAGTCTGCCTTTTCCCCACTTAAGGGAAAACAGGCCGTTAATGGGGCTGCAGTGGTTGGGCCTGGAATTCCTAGGCTGTGAGGACACCTTGTCCTCAACTCACCTGGGGCTGCCTGTGGCCGAGGGCCCAGCACTCCCCACAGAGGCTCGCCTGGGTTTCCATGAGGGCTGGTATGGTTGGCTACCAGGCAGGGTCGGTACAGATGAGCGTACACAGTGGCCCCTGGACCGGCCTGCTGGGGTGATGAGCACTAGGGTGTAGCAAGAGAAGCACCTGGGAACACAGGCTTTAAGGAGGCCCTCTCTCTCAGGCCATCAACCCTATACTTGCACAACCTCGAGAACGAGGGCCTCCTTAAATTTTCTACTCCAGTGCCTTTCTTACCCATCCTACTCTAGACTCTGGGTCCAGAATTATGTGGTGAGTCTCACAGGCCAGGTGTTTTCCGATTGGGCTTCGAACTGAAACCATCTGGAAAGCTTGTTAAAATGCAGAATTCCTCCTGAATCAGAATCTTGGTGCGTGGGGGCCTTGGAATCTGTATGGACCAATATCCTTCCAATCATGGGGCCAACCTCAGGCAAATCCAGAGATGGCCCCCTCATCAGTTTTGGGATGAATCCAAATCCCCCAATCTTTGTGATTTATACTTTTCCATGCACAGAACTCAATTTGATTTTCACAATATCCCTGTGAGATAGGGCATGTTTCAAAAAGGAAAATCACAGTGATTATGTGCCAGAGCAACACTGCTCATACGTTCATTTTCATTTAGCAAACACGGGTTAAGTATTTTCTGAGGTATCCACGGAAATTGCTGCCTACTCAGGCATATACGCACACAGGCACAGACTGCTCTGAGGGGATCAGAAGGAGGAGCAGGGGAAGGAGTGTGCGGGGAGGAAAAATCCCAGAAGGCTTCCTGGAGGAGGTCTGAAGGCTGGGTTTTGAAGGCCGAGTGTGGTCTCACCATTCCCGGAAAGGCATCCTTGAGGAAGGAAGCGTGCCTACAAAATTGTGCTTTGTTGGGCTCGAGAATGTTGAATATGAGAGTATTAACTGAGAAGAGGCTGGGTAGGCAGGTGGGGGTGCAATTGCTGAGTTTGGATGGTTTCCTTCAGGACGCAGGGAGCCATTGAAAGTGTCTGGATGGAAGAATGAAACTTGTGACTAAATCCAATGCTAAACATAAAATTAAAAAAATAGAAAGAAAGAAAAAGAGAGAGAGAAAGAAAGAAAACATACTGAGCCAATTACCTGGGCATCTTGCCGAAATGCAGATTCTGTCACTGTACGTCTGGGGTGAGGCCTGGCATTGTGCATTTCTACCAAGTTCCAGGGTGCTGATGCTGCTGGTCCGTGGAACACACTTGAAGTAGAAAGATGTTAAGTGGCTCTACTTAAAATCAGGGTGATGAGGGGAGAGACTGGAGGCAGGAAAAATATCCACGCAGGCCCTGGGCAGTGGGCAGCTGGCTGCTCAAGAAGGCTGTTGCTTCTCTAATGGGCTTTGGGAATCGGACCCCATCAGTCCTGGGTTACGTCATCCTCATCCTCTGTGTTTCTTCTGCCCAGAACAAGGCAAACCCAGAGAGGGTCAAATCCGGCTTTGCTCAGGTCTCTGAAGATGATGAATTTCAGGCAACTGACATCATAGTGCTCTTGGGGGAACCATCATAAACTATGGACATTCACTCTAGCACAGGGCTCGGACACAGTTTTGCTAGCAGAAAAGACTCTCCGCCATGCTGGGGTAAAAGAGTACAACCACAAGGGCAGGATCCAGAGAACGGGACCAGCTGTTTCAGTGGTTTCTGTTACTATTTGTGAAGTCTTCATTCTTGTCATCTGCTAGCAGCGGAGTGGTGGCAGTTGCCAGGGATTTGAGGAAAAAAAAAAAATCATGGGAGAATTTACATTTGAGAAAATTCCATTCATTGACTTAATTATTTCTGGGAATTCAGAAAAGACCACCATGATTTTTCAGCCGCGAAAATGCTCCGGCTGGCCTTGGAACTGTTAGAATTCTGCAGAACCAGCTCCTGGGATATCCTATACTGTGCAGTTTTGCACCCTGAATATTTTGCCTGTATGTAACGTTTTAGAAATATTAAATAGTGCTATAGCAACATAAAGTGAATGTAAATTAACGCAGGGAATGAAAATAATTAAATCCGGAGGGGCCATGATAAATCTTGAAGTCATCACCCTGCCACACTTTTCCTTACATGTCAATGTTTCCTGCTTTTTCCCCCCCAGTCCTCATCATTATGCAGACTTATTTTTTATTTTTAATGCGGTGGCAATTACATTCAATTCTGTTTTTCGGCTGTTCCTGCTTGACATTGCAGCGTAACTGTTTTTCCATGTTGTTATGCAGGCCTCATAACCAAGTTCATGGGCTGTATAATTCGCTGGTTAGATGTATGATAGTTTACTTAAACCTTGGTATTGGCCATTTGAGTCACATGGTGCTATTAAAAATGGAATGAGCAACACTGTTAGTGGGAGTGTGAAATGGTACAACCCTTTTGGGAAAGCAATTTGGCAATATGTATCCCAGGCCTGAAAAATGTTCATTGCCTTACAGCTAGTCATCCTACTTCTGGGAATCTCTCATAAGGAAATAATCTAAAGTGCAGAGCCGGATTTATGCATCTAGATCAAAACTTTATGTAGAATAGAGAATAGCTTGAAACAACCTAAATGTTCACACGTAGGGGAAGCCTTATGTAAATGATTACATAGCCGTGCAATGGAGTATTATGCACCCATAAAAATGTTTATGAAGAATTTATAAATGGAAAATGCTTGCATTATGATTTAAAAATAAGTGGGATGTAAGATCATATTTATACTATGATCCAGCTGTGTAAAGAGAGTTTACCAAGTATGCGTAGAAAAAGGTTGGAGGGATACCCACCAAAATATTAATGGTGGGTGGTAGAAATAGGAATGGTTTTGTTTTTCTTTCAACTTTTCATGCCTTAAAAGAAAGCTTATTTTGTTCTGATAAAAAAATTAACCCAGGCTTATTGAATAAAATTGGTAGCATTAAAGAAATATGTAATGTAGAAAGTTAATCCTTATTTATTGCCCTTTTTGCATGTATTTAAAACATGTTTCCAGAATCACGTTAGTGTGAGAATGTCAGACCAAACTATTTTTGAAGTAGTTGTATGTATTTTTTTTGTCTTGCATAATTCTTTTATTTTTTTTTACTCAAAAATTACATGTATCCTAAGACAACTTGAGTTCTACATAATGTAATTTTTGTGTAGTAGCTGAATGTTTCTTTATAAGAAAGGAGATTGAGATGAGTTACCAGGAGAATTTAAAACCGGTTATGTACATTATCAGACAGGTACCAACTGTCAAGGTCTGAGTTTCTTGGATGCCTTGGATGTCAAGTCTGTTTGTTGACTAGGTCCTTGATAGTCTAGGTAATTTATATTGATGCAAAATTATTCTTTATAAGCAACTTAAAATAGAAAACCTTTACATTCAGATTTGTTCTATCTGACCAAATATTTCTAATAATTAGAATAATCTTGAAAACATACAAGCACATAATGAGTTCTTCAAGAAAGAATAGATTACATAAATTATGGTAAATACATTCAGTGGAATGCTCTATAGTTGTTAAGTATAATAATAGAGCTCCAAATTTGTTGATGTCGAAAACACCTCTGCAACATGTTAGCCAAGTGATAAAAAAATGAGCTCTAAAACATGTCCACTATGATCCTGCTTTGTAAATATGTTCAGTATCTCTCTCACACACACACAAAGACACACACACACACACACAGTCACACACACAGACACACACTGACATGATATTCTAGAAAGGAATTCACCAGGCCATTAATAATAGTTATCTCTAAGGAGTAAGAATATGGGTGATTTTAATTTTCTTTTTCTTTGATCGGATTTTCTAATGAAACAGTCAATATTTACATAATTAAAAAAATAAAATTTAAAATTTGTTTAACTTCGTTCAAGGAAAAAGAAGGGAAGAGGCAAGATTGGCTTCTGCGTTGGGGGTGGGGAGCTATTGAAAGAAATGTAACCTAAAGTATTTTCACTACGTGATTTCCAACCACCCGTCATCCCCCTAACCCCGTCACCAGGCCCTCAGGGCTCAGATCTAGCTCCTGGGAAAACCAGGCTACTCACGATTTCTCCCACCTGTCCCCTTTCTCACCCCACCTGTATTCTCTAAATGGAGGCGAAGGCGTACTTCTTCCTGGAAATCTTCTCAGATCTCCCCACCCCCAGGAATGCGTAAATAGTATCTTCTGCGGAATTTTTAGGGCCATACGTCTGATTCCTTAAATCCTCTTACCCCTCTATTTGTTGCATCAAGGCTAGAAAAGACAACAAGATATTATTATTTAAGACAGGAAGATATTATCAATGACGCCAAAGAGGGTTTGTTCAAAATAAGGTTACAGGAGTTTTCCATTTCTGCTTCTCCCGTATCGCACAGAGCTTGGTAAGGACCCAGTTCCAGAGTAAAACTTTGCTGAAGGACTGAAAATTGACACGTTCCTTTCCTGTCCAGGAGAAAGGGTTGCCAAGAGATGATATTTACAAAGAAACATGCACTAGCAAAATAAGAGACATCAAAGAACCTTCCTGAATGACCCAGCGTGTGCCGACGACTGCAGTAGGCACTTAATTTCCCTCAATCCTTTCAACAACCCACAAAATAGGCACCATTGGCCCCAGTTTACAGATGAGGAAGCTGCAGCTTAAGGTTCGCCCAGCCCGTGCTCGGGGCAGACAGGATTTTAATCTATGTCTGTCTGACTCCTGACCTTTCCACCGGGCAGGAGAGGCGCCAGGTGAATGACTCAGGAAACAGGGTCAAAGGGTTGCCTCTTCTGAGGTAAGTGTCCTTCCATGCCGGGCAACTAATAAAGTTGCCAGTTTCATTTATGACGGGATATCTTCTGTGCTGGATGCCATGTGCCAGGAAACTGGTAAAGGGTGCGGCTTAAAAAAAAATTAACAGGATGTCTGTCCAATTAAGAGTTTAATTTCTGTTCCTTAGTTCTCATGCGGATGCCTGCGCCTGACCAGCATTAACCTTCCCCTGAACAACATGAGGCAAATCAGGATGCTTTTTTACTAAGAAGCTTTGAGAAATGATCTGCCCTCCCTTCTCTTGTCTTTCCTGACCATGTCTGCCGAATTTCACCAGGTTACATGCTCCGCGTGGCAATTCAAAAGAGGATGGGGAGGGGCAAGCCAGAGGGGGTGGTGCATGAAGAGACCAATGTATCCAAAGAGCAAAACTTCTAACTACTTAAAAACTCTTACAGTTGATTTTGAAGTACTTTTTATTGTTGAGATATAATTGATATGTAACATTGTATTCGTTTAAGGTGTACAGCACTAGGATTTGATATATGTATGTGTATACTGTGAAATGACCAGCACTATAAGGTTGGTTAGCATCGATCATCACACAGTTACACATTTTTTCCTTGTGATGAGAACTTTTCAGGTGTACCCTTTCCGCAACTTTTTATTTTTTTAAGGTTTTATTTATTATTTTTAGAGAGCGGGGAAGGGAGAGAGGCAGAGAGAGAGAGAGACATCCATGTATGGTTGTCTTTCACCTGCCTCTAGTTACCCAGGCTCAGGCATGTGCCCTGACTGGGAATCGAACTGGCGACCCTTTGGTTCACAGGCCTGTGCTCAATCCCCTGAGCTGCACCAGCCAGGGCTACACACCACATTTTCTTCATCCCGTTCTGTGTCGAGGGACACTCAGGTTCTTTCATGTTTTGGCCTCTGTAGATAATGCTGTGGCGAACATGGGGGTGCAGATATCTTTCTCCAGTAGTGAGTCTGTTTCCTTCAGGTAAATACCCGGAAGTGGAATTGCTGGATCCAGTCGATTTTCATCACTTGCTGCCGTTATGATCCATAAAACCACTGTGAAAACTGAATTGGTGTTGTTCCCAAGGAAAATACAGGGTTAGGTTCCCGGGAGCTCCTTGTCACTGTATTTTCATCAACCGCTAAATGCAACTTCGTTGTACCCGTGTGTCTGTTTAGAGACATCTTATTTTACACATACTGTTGATTTATTAACATCGAACTCACAGCCAGTAAACAGCACGATACCTCAGGTCTGAAGGCAACTTGTCTAACACAGATTTTTCTCTGTAAGGCACATACATCACTGCCTAGTTGTGCTTAAGAGTCACAGAACTTCAGCGCTGTGCTCCGTGCCATTTTAAGCAGTGAAATGGTTAACCGCACCCTTTGGGGGAATCCTCAGTTTTAACAGGCCCACTTTTGTTTTGCCTGCTACCAGGAATGGCTCTTAATAACCGAGTTTGGTGAAAAGGAAAGGTATATTGTTTATTTGAGGGGTATATAGATTTATATTAAATTATATTAAAGATGCAATTGTGCCGTTAAATCTCATTCCCTTTAAAAACACCAAAATATACAGCCCTGCCCGCTTAGGCTAGCTTTCAAACAGACAAGCAAAAGATACTGCCTTTCAGAAACACAACAGTTCGCACCTTAGCATTCCTTATAGCACCTTAGCTATAAATTAAAAGTTGCCGGCAGCGGCTATACCCAATTAGGGGAGATTCTTGTGCACACTCCCCAACTCTTACGCCACAGGTAATTTCCAGTGTCTGCGCAAGCTGCATGCCTTCCTTTCTCTCCTTTTGCCTGCCCTCCCCAAACCAGGTGAGTTCTCAGGCCACGTGCTCATCTGCAGGTTGTCCAGGAGAGAGGGGGTGGGGGTGGGGGTGGGGGTGGGGGGGAAAGAGAGAGAGAGAGAGAGAGTCTGTCTGCATGTCAGTTGCGGGGGAGGGACCAGCCTGTGACACAGCGGTAGGATGACCAATTTTGGCCATCTGTGACACTTCAAAATCTCCCAACGCCCTGTAAATTCTCTCATCACCATTCTATGGTCAAAAACCCCTCCCATCTCCTTGGGGTAAGAGGTTTATCCAGTTATTTGCATAACCAAGACACTAACTGCCAGCCATAGATATGCAAAGTACCTCTCTGTGGAAAAAATGTCTATTTCATTGTCCCATTCCCCACCCCCCAAACTGTAAAGAGTGGAGAATTTTGGCTCTCTCCCACTCTGTAACAAAATCACCAACAAAAAAAGCACGAAAATGTGAATAAATGGCACAAAATAGGGTGTGCAAAAGATACTGGTTTACCGTAGGAGGGATGAGGAAGAGGCCTCGGGCGGGAACGTGTGTCTTAGTTTGCTTCAACTGTCATAACAAAACACCACAGGCTGCAGGTTTTAAACAACAGCAATTTTTTCCCTCACAGTTCTGGGGGCTGGAAGTCAGACATCAAGGTGGTAGCACGTTTAGTTTCTCCTCTGGCCTCTCTCCTGGGTTTGTGGCTAGTCACCTTCTCCCAAGTCCTCACATGGTCCTTCCTCCTATCTCTCTGGTCCCCTAATCTCCTCTTCTTGTAAGGATACCAGTTAGCTGAGGGTCTACCCCAATGGTCTCATTTTAACTTCATGGTCCCTCTCAAGGCCCAGTCTCCAACTAGAGTCACATTCTGAGGCCCTGGGGGTTAGGACTTTTGTGTATGAATTTTGACGGGACACAACTTACCCCATAACAGTGTGTGTTTGGGGACTCTTGATTTTTGCGGCTCTGTGCATGTCTGCGAATGACCTCAACAGTGCTATGATTGTTGATTTTGGGGTTGCCAATACGTTTTAGCTAGGCGGTGAATTTAGACTTTAGAAATAAGGAATAATGAAGATTGACTATAATCACATTAGTGGCAACTGTGGAATCCGGTGAGCTATTGCTTTTTTTAAAAAATTTTATTGTTGTTGTATTACATCCATCCCCTTTTTGCTCCCCTCTGTCCCCCTCTTCACCCACCCATTCCCCCCAAAGTCAATCCCACCTGTTGTCCATGTCCATGGTTCCTTTATACTAGGTTCTTGCCTAAGCTGCTCCCCTTCCTCGCCTCTGCCTCCCCTCTCCCCCCAACCCCTTTCCCCCTGACCACTGAAGGCCTATTCACTGTATTCATATATTTGGTTCTGTTTTGCTTGTTGTTAGTTTTGTTCATTATTGTCCTGTAATGGGTGAGATCATATGATATTTGTCCTTCACTGACTGGCTTATTTCACTAAGCATAATACTCTCCAGTTCCATCCATGTTGTTGCAAAGGGTAC
>PVIW01006221.1:19237-91389 GCA_004026585.1 Noctilio leporinus | reverse complement strand
AAAAAAAAAAAAAAAAAAAAAAAAAAAAAAAAAAAAAAAAAAAAAGGAAGGAAGAAAAGAAAAAAGAAAGGGTTTAGGTGGCTGGGGAAGGGAGGAATACTTAGATTGAGGACTGGGAATGCGTTGTAGCCACAGTGAGTAGACTTTAATTCGAGAGTAGGGGGAGGGTCTTGGGTATTTCGGTGGATTGAGGTATGGGGGAGATTAAGAATATGTGAGAAGTAACTTTTGCAAAGGATACGTAGGAGATTTATACTTCATATTGCTCTCGGTATAACTCAGGTCCTTGAGATTAGCAACTATCCCTTTCCTGAGGCTGCCTCTTTTTCTTGGTCAGGACCTTACAGTCTATAGTCTATATTCTAGACAGTCTTGGTGTGTGGCAGGGCCTCTGATTGTCACAGTCAGGGCTGATTCTGAGTGTCCGCCCCCAGGTAGGCTGGGCCTTCCGCAGCCTGGCTGAGTTTTAGGGCTGCAGGTATTCTGGAGCCTGCAGGGTGCCCCCTCCCACTCCTGGCGGAGGTTCCTGCCCAGGACGAGCACCCAGCACCCCTGCAGGGCAGCCTGCAACTTTGCCGGTCCCTGTGATGACTGGCCCCGCCCCGCAGTTCAGGGAGGAGGCCGCCCCTGTCTGTCAACACTGTCTGGGGTCCGCCTACGCTTTCCCACCCTTCCGGGGCGGGGACCACTCCTCCAAGCAAACCAGCTCTCCATGGAGTCCTTTACATGGCCTCTGTGATGAGCCCCTCCCAGGCGTGGGCGGTGCGGCCTTTGTCTCAGGCAATGGCCGGTCAGTTGCCCCCGCTACTAGTTCCTGGCTCCCCGTTTGGAGTTTCCACGGAGCCTGGGGGCCTGTGTGGTTGCGCAGGGGCTTCTAGCTGCTGTTTCCCAGGTGGTCCAGCAGCACCTTTTTCGGCCCTCTTGCTGCCCCAGCCTGTGCACTTCCCCGCTCCCCTGCTCCGGCTTCCCGCAGGACTCTTCTCCTCCGCCTCTAGCCCCGCGCGGAGCCTCCTCTCCCTGTTGCCAGAGTGAGTCTCTCACACAGTCCCTCCTCTGCCAGAGTTCAATTCCACGTTCCCTACGGCGTTTGCCCTCTCTGCCCGCACTTCACTGTTGAGACTTCCAGTCGCCAGGGAGCCCAGAGCTGACCTCAGTCAAACGCGCCCCCGTGGGCAGAGCCGCCCCTGCCCAGAGCCGACCTCGGCCCGCTGGCCAGTTGGTCAGGAACGCCTCACCTACTGTCCTGCTGGCCTCCTCCGCCTCTGGGCTGTGCTCCCCTGTGTCCAGATGCTGCCCGCTCCAATTCCTAGGGTCCTGAAGATGTCTCACGCTCCCTATCTTGTCCTCTAGCTGCTTTGGTACTCAGAACACCATCTGCACTGCTCTCTACTCTGTCACCATCCTGATGTATCTTTTTTAAAAAAATTAGTTTATTTACAATTGTTTCATTTTTTCTTTCATTGCTTTCCCCTACCCCCCTCATCCCCTCTCCTACAGTCAATCCCCACCTCGTTGTCCATGTCCATGCTTCTTTCAGAGTAGCTCCTCGATTAAACGCTTTCCTTTCTCTCCCCACCTTCTCTGCCTCTCCCCACCCCTCTGGTTGTTGTCATTCTGCTCCTTTACCCCCCATGTCTCTGGTTCCATTCTGCTTGTCTGTTTGTGTTGGTCATTAGTTTCCTATATTAAGTGAGATCATATGGCATTTGTCTTTTGCTGCCTGGCTCATTTCACTAACCATGATACTCTCCAGTTCCAACCATGCAGTCACAAAAGGTAGGAGTTCCTTTTTCCTTTCTGTTGCATAATATTCCATTGCATAAATGTACCACAGCTTTTTGATCTATTCATCCACTGATGGGTACTTAAGCTGTTTCCAGCACTTGGCTATTGTATATAGCGCTGCTATGAACATAGGAGTGCATAGGTTCTTATGAATTGGTGTTTCAGGATTCTTTGGGTATACTCCTAGCAGTGGAATCGCTGTGTCATAAGATAGTTCTATTTTTAGTTTTTTGAGGAATTTCCATATGTTTTCCACAGTGGCTGCCCCAGGCTGCATTCCCACCAATAGTACACTAGGGTTCACTTTTCTTCACATCTTCATCAACACTTGTTGTTTGCTAATTTGTCAGAATAATAGTTACTCTGACAGGTGTGAGGTGGTATCTCATTGTGACTTTAATTTGCATCTCTTTGATGACTAGTGATGTTGAGCATTCTTTCATATGCCTTTGGGTCCTTTGTGTGTCCTCAGAGAAGTGTCTGTTCAGGTCCTTTGCCCATTTTTTAATTGGGTTGTCTGTCTCCCTTGTGTTGAGTCATATAAGTTCTTTATATATTTTGGAGATCAAACCTTTGTCTGAGGTGTCATTGGCAAATATGTTTTCCTGTACAGTTGGTTCCCTTTTCATTTTGCTGATGTTTTCTTTAGCTGAGCAGAAACGTTTCAGTTTGATGTAGTCCAATTGTTTATTTGTTCCATTGTTTCCTTTGCCCTGGGAGAAAGATCAGTTGAAAATACTCCTTCATGTAACATTTCTTGTAATACTGGTTTGGCGGTAATGAACTCCTTAAGTTTTTCCTTATCCGAGAAACCTTATTTCTTTTTAAATTTTAAATGATAGCTTTGCTGGTAGAGTAGTTTTGGTTGTAGGTTATTGAATTTTATGACTTTGAGTGTTTTGTGCCAATTCTTTATGACCTGAAATGTTTCTTTTGGGGAATCAGCTGATAGTCTTATGGTAGCTTTCTTGTAGGAACCTGTCTTTCTCTTTCTGCTTTTAAGATTCTCTCTTTGGCCTTAACCTTTATCATTTTAATTTTGGTATGTCTGGGTGTGGGCCTCTTTAGGTTATCTTGTTTGGGACCCTTTGAATTTGCTGGACTTGTATGTCTTTTACTTCACTTGTTTAGGGAACTTTTCAGTCATTATTTCTTCAAATATATTCTAAATCTGTTGCTGTCTTTCTTCTCCTTCTAGTACTCCTATGATTCAGGTGTTGTTATGCTTGATGTTGTCCAAGAAGTCCCTTAAACTATCGTAGTTATTTTTGGACATTTTTCTCTTTTTGCTGCTTTGATTTGGTGTTTTCTGCCACCTTGTTTTCCAAATCGCTGATTCAGTCCTCTGTTTCATCCAACCTGCTATTGATTATTGTATTCTTTATTTCTGACTGGTTCTTTTCTATGGTTTATATGCCCCTTTTATGTTTACTTTCTCTTTGTTTAAGTTCTCACTGAGTTTTCCATTCTTATCCTAATTCCTTGAGCATTCTTTTAACCATTGTTTTAAACTCTGTATCTGGTAGATTGCTTTCCTCCATTTCACTTAATTCTTATTTGGAGATTTCTCCTGTTCTTTCATTTAGGGCATGTTTCTTTGTCTCTCTATTTTGGCTGCCTCTCTGTAATTGTTTCTGGGTGTTAAGTGTATCTGCTATGTTTCCCAGTCTTCATATGGTGGTCTTATGTAGTGTATGTCTTGTGGGGCTCAGGAGACCACCTGAGCTAGTTGCTCCAGGAATGTCCCTTGTGTGGGTTTTATGAACCTTCAAGTCGTAGTTGAGTCTTGATTGCTGTTGGCCTTTCCATGGGTGGGGTTGACCCTGGGCCTGGCTGACTATAAGAATTAATCCTGACCACGGTGTACGAGCTGCTGTGTGGGGGTTGACCTTGCAAAGTGAAATTTACCCCAGCAGAGTCTTTTGCCTGCTGAGATCTCCCTTTGGGTCTGTTGCTAGTAGAGCTAATAAGGTTGTGCCTTAATGTGGTCTAAATCCTGCCACCAGGTATGTGTTGGTTCTGGGGCCTCTTGGGAGAGACTCTGATACAGGTCAATGTCATGTGGTACCTGTGACAAGCTCTGGGTTCCCTGCTTATAGCTACACAGTGGTCCACAGTTTGTGCACGTATCTGCTGGACCTGGGTGTTGGGGGAAGGGGCCATGCTGCACAGCAAGACCAGCTTCCACCAGCACTGAGCCCAGGGGCAAGTCAGCAAAAGGCCCAAGACATCCTGACACCTGCCTGTGCTTGCAGGCAGCCTGCTAGACTCAGCTACTGTAAAAGCCTCTGGCGGTATACAAGTTGGGTGAGGTAGGGGTGAGGTTGAGTTCTTAGTGAGCCATCAGGTAGGGGCAAGTGGTGTTCACTAGATTGATACAGATTCATACTTAGTGCCATTGTTGGGACTGGGGTCACTAAGCAAAATTCTCAGGATACAGCAAAGCCAGCTGCCACCCTCTAGGTACCCATTGATTTTTATGGTGGGTCAAGGTTTCAGGGTGAGGCCAACAGTTAATGAAGCCCAAACAGACCAAGATTTGGCCATATGATGAGAAGGCTCTGCACAAGAATAGTAATGATAGTTGGGCATGTAACCAGAAAATGGCCCCATCCTAGTGCTACACAATTCAGTCTCTCTCTCTTTGAGAGCCTTTCAAGAGAGTCTATACCCAGAATCCAAGCTGGCCACAGTCAGCTGATTCCTCTGCAGGGTATGAACTCAGTGGGGCTGGGTGAGGCACACCAGGAGTTGGGAGTGTGGGGCAGGGCATGCTTGATCTAGGAAAGATGGCATCTGTGGGCATTGTGGGAGAGACTCAGCAATGGGACCCTGGCAGCTATCCCTTCATCCCTCTCCCCAGAGCCACACAACCCCGTCTGTCCTTGGAATAGTCTGACTCCAGTTTGCTCTGATTTGCCTTCCCTCTGCTGGAGCCCAGAGTGAGTGAATGAGATTTTGTGTGTTGGCCCTTTCAGAGGGCTCTTGGCAGACTCCCATCTCAGCCAGGCAGATAGAATCCCCTCGGATTATCTTAGCCAGATATTATGTGGGCTCCTCTTTCTAGGCCCTGATGTTCTGGGTTGGAGAGCTTGGTGTGGGGTTGAGACCCACACTTCCCAGGGGGGACCTTTACAGCTGAGATGTCTGTACAGATTCTCAACCACCACATGTGGATTTGGGATCAGCCCTTTCTGTGTCTCCACCCTTCATATTAGTCTTAATGTGACTTCTGTAAATCCTTGGTTATAAGACTTTTGTTTAGCTCATCTTCACTTGGTTATTCAGGTTGATTGTTGTATAATTTAGTTGAAATTCCAGTTTGGACCAGGAACGAGGTTAGTGTAACTTCTTCCTACTCTGCAGCCATCTTGGATTTTTGTTGTCTGTGTTTTTTGACTATGGACATTTGAGTAGGTGTGAAACGGTACTGCCGAATGTGTGTGTTTAAATTGTTATTCACATACTGTTACAGCAGTCTCAAAAGGCAGGGCAGAAAGGTTACTTGTTTTTGCGGTTGAGCTTTCCTTAGTTCTCAAGTCACTTTTCTTTGGTCAAGCTAATCCAGTATCTGAAATTCAGCATCTAAATATTCTTCCACTAATTTGGTAGTCTGAAGCAACCGATCCTCCAGCACTTTTGCAAACATGTCAGCAGATGCATTAGTTTCCATTCTTTACAGTCCAGCCTTGTTACTGAGATCCTGGTGATACCTGAGAAGTGACTACCAGCAGCCTCAGTGTCACAGCAGCTGCTAGGGCCTACGAACTGCCTTCCCTTTAAGCCTCCAGATTGGCTGAGACCCTGATGCTTTACAACCTGAGACACCTGAGGAAATGAGTGGGGTGGAGGGCCTGCGTGCAATGAGCTTTCATTGTTGTTTTGATGTGAGTTCCCTGATGACTATTGATATTGGTATTTCTTCTTTGGAGAAATATCTATCCAAACCCTTTGTCCATTTTATATTAGATTATTTGCCTATTTTTATTGAGTTGTACATTTTCTTTACGTATTGTGGATATAAGTCCTTTATTATATGTGATTACCAATTATTCTCTCTCTTTTTTGTGAATTGTCTTTTCATTCCTTACCCCCATGGCCTTCTTTCTTTCTTTCTCTCTTTCTTTCCCTTTGTTTGTTTCTTTTTTTGAACATTCTAAAAGTATTCATTTCACTGCTGACATTTTGTTGATTACACCATGCACCTCTCAACAACAAGCTGCCACTCCCCACTCCTACAGAAGCACCAAATGCTATGGTACCACTTAGCTTTTCAGCCTTTCAAAGGGTTTTGTTCTCAACATCATTACTTAGAGACAAGCCATTCAGGGATTTAAAAGAACTTATATTCTACTTAAAAAAAAAACAACATATTTCATGCACAAAATGCCAACTGGCAGATTTAGGTCCAAACTCATTCTAGCTCTGTAAATTACTGGGAATAAAATAAGCATTTCTCCTGGCCTTGTTATAAGGAAATGGAATTTTTTTCTCTATTGGGGATCAGAACAGTAGATTTGATGACCCCATAGTTATAGAATTACTGATTAAAGTTCTTCCAAAGATGGTAAGAAGTAAGAAGTTGGCTCATTTTCCTGTATAATTTAAAGAAATATTTTCAGTATTTGTAGGAGTTGTAGGTTATACTGTAGACCCTTGTGACAACATTTGAAAGATCTAGTCTCCCATTTAAAAATTCTATCTCAGAAGGTAAAAGGGAGCCCCCATTATTCATGAAAGGGAAAAATCATAAGTATTTTCGTTTGGTAATAGAAGCCACTATAAATGAGTGATGTAGCACTTGATCATTCTCAGAGAATTTATATAAACTGAAGCTGGTGTGAGATTCTCACAGACTTTTTCAGATAAATGTATTTAGTAGTTGGAGTAGTCACTCTGCAAAAGACTTACATTTAGTTAACTACACAACTGAACATTCACCATTTTGAAATTTGAGACTGTCCTGACAGGATGCTTACGGGATATGAAATTATTGGGCACAGAAGAATTTTTAAATTGTTAGCAAATTGTGGCAGGAGGAAAAGACAGTGGGAAAACTAGCGGAGGAAGTGAGAAAGGGGCAGGATAAAGCTGTTGTTATGAGTTGGGCCTTTCATCTTGTTAAGTCAGGGGCCTTTGGCTATATATATGTATGCTATGCTCACTCATGTTAATATAAACCAGCTGCTGAAAAATAAAATTAAGAATGTCCCAAGTTTAAGTCTTTTAAAGAAAAAATGACAGAAAACATTTAAGCTTCTTAATCAAGGAGTGCTATAATATTATTTCAAGGCATCTTAATATAATTCATGTAATAACCCTAAAGCAATTGTGCAAAAGGCGAAATATAAAAGGGAAATAACAAAGGTTAGCTTCCTACAGAGCCAAGAGACAAGATCTTTGCAGCATAGCAAGTAACCTTCACATACTGGAGTCTTATTTCAAAGGCCATCAGAAAACTCAGATTACTGAAAATCACAAATGTCACCAACAAAAGGAATGCTGATTAGATAAGAGTCAAAAAATTTTCCAAAAGTGCTGCTTCCCTGAAGGAATTTCAGACTGTTGCTAGCACAGGTTGGATTAGCTAAATCTCACTGATGGTTCCCTTAGAGAATGAGAAAGCCCCAGTCAGTGCTGTTTTAAAAATGTGAAACAACTGGGAAAGAAAACAAAACAGAACAATCTACTGTTCCCTAACATATATGGCTTAGCACCCAGGGAAAGCCTCTGGCCCCAGAAGAGGCTTTCTATTTAGGGTTAGGCTTTATTAAATGATGTGTAATCCTTCATTTCCAGATAGGTCTTTTCTTGCAAGGACTTTAGAGACAGAAGTTCCACTTGGATTCTAATACACATATCTGTGAGCTCAGCTTCTTGAAAATGTATACCTATGGGCTCTAGGTTCTCCCTTACCAGTGACTAGATTCACTACTTCACAGCCACCAGGATCATTCATACACGGTTAACATGATGAAAAACACAACTACTGCTGCAGGTTTGACATACGTAGACTGCGTGTTCAAGTACTTCACATCCTGGCAGTATTTTTTGGACAGACTGGACAAATTGTTAGCTTTTGAATCCAATGCTGAGAGTGCTTCTCCTCGTTGCAACACTTCTTCAATGTTGACTACCATAAGCCCCTGTGCATCTTGCAATTCAGTGTTGATGGAGCCTAGGTTTCTCTGGGCATGGCTGTCAATGTAAAGCTTCTTAGTTTTCTGAATGTAGGTCTCAAACTCAAAACAATAGGGTGTAGACACAGTGGGCACCTTCTTTTCAAACTCTGAGTATTAATCTTCTAAATAGGCAAAAGCCAACTTCTTAGGGAAGGTAGCTTCACACAAAACCAAATAACACACCCCCTGCTCAATAATGTAGTGAAAAATCATGGTGCTAGCTTCCAAGGTACATCTTGTAAGGGACTGTTCATTCAACTTTCAGAAGAGTTGCTTAGCCTGACTGTGTACTTTTGAAGATCTCGGACAGACTGTCCTCCTGTATTGAGGTGGCAGCAGGAGCCCCTCCACCACTTGAGCAATCATCATGAGCAACAACATCTTCACAGGTTACAGGGATCCACAGGGCTGTTAGCATCCTCCTGACTTCCTTTGTGGATACAACAGTTACAGCTCTACCTTAGTTTCCCAAGATCCAGCTCCTTATGTTTCTGCTTCCTGCTGAGGTCTTTTCATTTTCTTGAAGCTATCATTTGTAGTACAAAAAATTTTAATTTTGCCCTGGCGAGTGTGGCTTAGTGGATTGAGCACTGGCTTGTGAACAGAAGGGTCACCAGTTCGATTCCCAGTAAGGGCACATGCCTGGGTTGCGGGCCAGGTCCCTAGTTGAGGACATGTGAGAGGCAACCACACATTGATGTTTCTCTCCCTCTCTTTCTTCCTCCTGCCCCCTTCTCTAAAAATAAATAAATAGAATCTTTAAAAAAAATTTAAGGGAATTACTGAAAGAATAGATATTAAACTGTATTTTTTATAATGTATGTGAGAGAATGGGAAATAAAGCAACTTTAATCATTTTTTTAAAGGCAGGAGGAAAAAGATAAGGAAGAAAACAAGGCTAAAAAATATGGTAAAGGGCCTTGGCTCATGTGGCTCAGTGGAATGAGCACTGGCCTTCGACCCAAAGGTTTGCCATTTCGATTCCCAGCCAGGGCACATGCCTGGGTTGCGGGACAGGTGCCCAGTTGGGGGATGCTTGAGAGGCAACCACACATTGATGTTTTTCTCCCTCTCATTTTCCTTCCCTTCCCATCTCTCTAAAAAATAAATAAAATTTTTAATTTTGACACAAATTTATATATTTATTTAGTAGCTTGTTCTTTTAGTGGCACAGAGATATTTGTGTATGATGTCAGGTAGGGGCCATCTTCATTTTCTTGCATGAGGACATTTAGTTGTCTCAAAATTGTTTGTTGAAAGACTTTTCTTTCCTCTTAATTGTCTTGGCACCTTTGTTGAAGATCAGTTCACAATAGATGGCAGGGTTTATTTCTAGACTGTCAGTTTTGTTTCATTGATCTATGTCTGTCTTCATACTAGTCCTATACTTCTTGTTTATGTAACTTTATATTAAGCTTTTTTAAAAATATATTTTATTGATTATACTATTATAGTTGTCCCAATTTTTCCTTTGCCCCTCTCTTACCTGTTACCCACCTTCCTTCCAGCAGTCCCCAGCCTTGGTTCATGTCTATGGGTCATGCATGTAAGTTCTTTGGCTTCACTCTTTCCTATATTATTCTTAACATACCCCTATTTTGTTCCTACCAATTATGCTTCTTAATCCTTGCACCATTTCCTGCCTTCTCCCCCTTCCCTTTCCCAGTTGATAACACTCCAAAAGATCACCATTATCTATGATTCTGTTACTGTTCTAGTTGTTTGCTTAGTTTGTTTTTGTTTCTATTTTTAAGATTCAGTTATTCATAGTTATGAGTGTGGGGGATCCCCAACCCGCAGGGATCCCTCAGTGCCTCGGATGAAATGAATCCTTCTCAGGCAGCTTGTGCTGGAGGAGAGAAGGTCTGCCAGTATTTGATAGACAAAGGCCTCAATGGCCCACCTCCAAAGGTTTTTATTGATTACACAAGATTGGGGATGCACATACACACCACAAATCATTACCACAGAAGAGTATTCAAAAGAAAGGGAGCTATTGCGTTTAGATAACAGTAGAAGGAATGCGACCATCTGCTTCAGGCTATGGTCTGTTAGGTAAGGTGACACCAAGAACTCCAGGTGGCCCATAGAATTTTAGGGAGGGTGAGATTATATGTGGGTTAAGGTTTAACATCTACTGCAGGTACAATACACAAGTCAAGGAAGTTTAGGTCACAGGGCAGACTTCAAAGAACATATGGAATATTCCGAAGGCCAGATTCATAGCTGGGGCCCCCTGGCTAGAGCACTGAGGCTTGTATGCACCCAGCTTTCCTGGCTTTTCAGTCTGGTCTTACAGGTTTGGCCTGGCCTGCGTGGGGCTCCATGCCGTGACACCTTCCCAGGGGAACCCTGACAGTGAGTTTGTTGTCATTTTAATGTTCATAGTTTTTTATCTTATTTTTTCTTAAATAAGTCACTTTAACACTTCATATAATGGTTTGGTGATGATGAGCTCCTTTAGGTTTATCTTGTCTGGGAAGCACTTTCTCTGTCCCTGTATTCTGAATGATAGCTTTGCTGGATAGAGTAATTTTGGGTTGAAGGTCCTTGCTAAGCCAATCTTTCTTTACTAGAAAAAAAATTCACTTACTGATGGTGTGTACAACTTCTTATATTTTTCTGGACTCAGTTTGCCAGTCTTTCGTTGTAGACTTTTTTCTTTTATATCCATAAAAGACACTATCTCTAGTTTTCTTGTGATGTGTTTTTTCTTTCTTCCTTTTTTTAAAATCAGGGTACCATTAGCCTCATAGAATGAAATGAGAAGTATTCCATTTCTCTTTCAATTTTTGGAAGACTTTATAAAGCATTGATATTTGTTTTTCATTAAATATTTGGTAGATTACACCAGTGAAGCCATTTGGGATTAGTTTTTTGTGTGTGGAAAGTTTTTAAATTATTAATTTGGTCTCAGTATTTATTATGGCTTATTTAGATTTCTTTTTCTTCTTGAATCATTTTAATGATTCATGTTCATCTGGGAATTTGCTTATTTCATTTAAGTTATCTAAATTCTTGGGGTATAGTTGTTCATATTATTACCTTATAATTCTTTTATTTCTGTAAGGTCAGTGCTGATTGTCCCCTCTTTAACTCCTTATTTTAGTGATTTGATTTTTCTCCTTTTTTCTTGTCAACTTATTTAAAGGTTTGTCAGTTTACTTTTTTTTTCCAAATAAACCAACTTTTGGTTTTGTTGATTTTCTCTACTGTTTTCTATTTTTAACTTCATTTTTTAAATCTATAACCTTTATTATTTCCTTTCTGTTTGCTTTAGGTTCGGTTTGCTCTTCTCTTTCTAAAGCAGAATGTTAGTTTTTCATTTGAGATTTGTTCTTTTTTTTTAATATAGGCATTTACAATGATAAAGTTCCTTTTGAGCACTGCTTTAGCTATATCCTATAAGTTTTGATATGTTGCGTTTTAATTTTTATCTCAACATACTTGGATTTCTATTGTGATTTATTTTTCTGACCCATTGGTTATGTAGTAGTGTGCTGTTTCATTTCACATATTTGTAAATTTCCTAAAAATTTTTTATTATTAATTTGTAATTTCATTTTGGTGGGAAAACACATTCTGTATAATTTCATTCCCTTTAAAATTAGTGAAACTTATTTTATGGCATAACACATGAGAGGGACCCAAAATAACTCCCAGAATTTATAAAAGTAGTGTATTTATTCTTACATATTTAAACTTCAGTCACCTTCAAAGTACTCACCATTTGATGCAATACACCTATTGAGACTTTTTACTCCCACTGCTCAAAATAGTTTTTGAATTTGTTGATTTTGGTGCCTTTTAGTGCTACTTCTGCTTTTTTTGTTTCACCTCTTCCACAATTTTTTGTCAAGGGAAACAAACAAAAAAAAAAGTCGCTCAGGGTAAGATCAGGTGAACAGGAAGAATAGGGCCCAAGGATTATGTCATTTTTGGTCAAAAACTGCTGAACACTTTGCGCAGTGTAGGCAGGTGCACTTATAAATCACCCATCATGAAATGGGCAAAGGCATTGAAAAAGTCTTCAAAAAAAATTCACTGAAGCCAAATGCAGCCTCTCACAGCACCAGCTGCTACACTGATACAGATGGGCTCCTAACACTCACCTAGTGGGAGAAGCCTATACCAAAAGGGGCCTGCTCTCCAGAAGATAATTCTGTTTATTTTTGGGGAGGCAGTGGTCCATCCTTGTATATAAAGTCCTATGGTTGACTATAATCCTAGGAAGGCACTTGGCTATCCCTTGTTCTCTATATTAAATTTCTGCCTGCTCTGCCATTCTGCTTATTATCAGAGCTTTGAGCTTTCCATATGTTTTTTAAAAGATTTTATTTATTGTTTTTAGAGAGAGGGGTAGGGAGAGAGGCAAAGAGGTAGAGAGACATCTATTTATGGTTGTCTTTCACCTACCTCCAGCTATGGACCTGGCTGGAGACCTGGCTTGCAACCTGGTTATGTGCCCTGGCTGTGGAATTGAACTGGCGACCTGTGGGTTTGCAGGCTGGTGCCTTATCCACTGTGCCACCAGCCAGGGCCCACTGTGCCACCAGTCAGGGCTGCTTTCTATTATTTTTTTAAAATCAAGATTTCCATCTTTTCTATAATGTTCTTAGACATGAGGCTCTCTACTTTCTGTTCCAAATAAAGCCAGTCTCCTCAAGTGGAGATGTGAAGCTCTTGTCTTTATGGCATGCCTTTCTCTGGGTTGGAACCCCTGTGCCACTGTACCTGGAGCTGGGGCTAGTCCACTTTTCCCAGAGTGACACCCCACTCTTTGTGTGGGCACTCAGTGGGAGGGGTGGTAGCAGCCCCTGGTCATCTTCTTCTTCTTCTTCTTTTTTTTTTTTTTTTAAGATATTATTTATTATTTTCAGAGAGAGGGGAAGAGAGAGTCAGAGAGGGAGAGAAACATTAATGTATGTTTGCCTTTTACCTGCCTCCAGCTACAGACCTGACTGGAGACCTGGTTATGTGCTCTGGCTGGGAATCAAACCAGCGACCTTTGGGTTTGCAGGCCGGCGCCTATCCACTGAGCCACCAGCCAGGGCCCCTGGTCTTCTTAACTCACTCCTCCTGGCATGAAACTTCTATCCTATGAGCAAACTGGGCTGGTAACAATTAAGACCCACTCTTCTTTGCCTCATGATCCTGGAGTAGAGTTTCCACCAAATGAATGGGGTCCAAGTTGGGGAAGGAAACTAGGACTGTGTGTGCCTGCCCAGAATAGACCTCTGCACCTTCTGGCTAAAGGGAATGAGTAACACCAGCAGCCTACCCCTCCAGGGTGAAACTGGCCCCGGAGTGGAAGGTGGGTGGAAAAGGAGTCCCTACCTTCTTGGCTGCCCATCCCAGAGGTAGAGCTGGTGGAGTAGATGTAATAGAACAAATCTTGGCTCAAATGTCATATTCTTGCCTGTTCTGAGATTTAGTAGATTTTCCTGAGTAAATGCATCTTTCTCCATTGCTATCTGACCATAGGACAATTTTCAGAGACTTCATTTAAAAATAATAATAACAATGTTCATTAGTTAAACTGCAGTTTTGCTGGGGAGAGGGTCCACTGATCTCCCTATCTATCATTGCAAATGTTCTACCTTGTTTTTAAGCTTTTAGTATCAAGTTTTGGATCATCTTTTTATAAGAGACAAGAGTGTTTTCCAGACCATATATGATTTCCTTGAGGTATTATGTAGGTACTAACAAAATAAAATATAGTTTGTATATTATAATAAACTTATCAGAAAAGATTTTAACCAGTCTGGAAGGTGACAGTATACTTTCTTCTACAAAACAAGATTTTGACTTTACTCATTTTCCACATAGCCTTACAGTTTGGTGATCCAGACTGACTATTTGCAGGCCCCATAAACATTACCTTGGAATAGATAGCATTATAGACAGGTTACACCAGCACACTGCACTTGAAAAGTTTATAAACTGTGTTTCATTTTATACTTACTCCTTTTCTTCATGTTCTGATGTGCAGGTAGTATCATTATCTGACAATTAAAAACAGGAACATAAGGCAGGGTTTGTATGGCATTGTGGCTGAATTGACCCATTCACCTAACATTTACTAACTGCCCACTCCATGACGGGCAACTTGCGCACATTCCTTTTATTGCTTATTAGTGTGTTCTCACCAAATCTATTAATACTATGGTTATAGTATTTTAAAGTTATTAATGTAAACTTGACTACTCTATGAGCTTTTTTCAGAATATCCATTCTTTGGAGGGAAAATTTATTGTAGAAAACAGTAAAATTTAGTGTTATGAACTGAGTTGGGCAAGAAAGCCATAGCATCTGCGAAGCAAAGCAATCAAATTAAGCTTTGGCAACAGAGGAAAGAAGGAACGGCTGTTGTATATGGAGATGAGGCAGCGTGTGTTGGCAGCTTAGAGGGCAACTGACACTCAGGAGGCCTTGGGTGTTTGATTAATCTTCTTTGTACTGCTCACTATATGATTCCAGACAAAATCACTGAATTTCCTCTGCTTCGGGGTTTTTCCTAACTTTAATTGAAGAATACAGTGGAACCTCGGTTCTTGGACTTAATTTGTTCCAGAAGGCTGTTCGAGAAGTGATTTGTTTGCAAACTGAATCACACCTGAGAGATGCATAACTGATCACACAGGTATCCGTATGAAAGGGTTGGATTGAAAACCAAAGTTTGGTTTGACAACCAAGACATTTATTTCCCCCATGAACAACTTAGTAAAGAAACAAAATGTTCAAGAATTAAGGTTTGACTGTAATGACTTCTGCACATTGGCTTATGTAGGAAAAAATCAGTGTGAATTGATAAAGAATTTTCTAAAATTTAAAGTGCTTTAGAAATGTTCAGTACAGTGGTACCTGTCTATAGTGTTGCCCTCTCTAAAACAGGGATAAATATGAGTCAGTCCTAGGTCCTGCCCAAAGCTGTTGATGACAGAAAGTTCTGACAGTACCTCAGTAAAACACTTTCACTTACACCCTGGCCCAAAGTGTGATCTTAGGGACAGTGTGATGAGGCAAAGCAGCCATGTTGCCTATGTGCTATACACAAGCAACATACTGTATTTTTAAAAACTCATAAGCCAAATATTTATCTTAATATTACCTATAGACTCATTCTTCCAATTTTTTTCTGATTATGTTTAGAAGGAAAACTTAATTTAGGTCATATTTGCTTTCCTTCTTTCTCACAGTAAAATGGTCAAATGATGTGAATGTTAATAGAAAGAAGAAGCAGAAGTTGTGAATAATTAACATGTACAAATGATGCTAAGTTTTAAATCATTGCCTTTATTATGTGGTTAAAATATATAAGGTAAGTAGTGGGTCTTAAACTTGAAGCTCCTGATCATAGGGTGTTCTGTTTTTCATTTCTTAGTAGTCAATCAACTTTAGACTGTGAAGGGAAAAACACAGAAAATAGCCATAAAGCATTCCTTGGTGAGAGATTCAAAATGGGAATAAAAAGTAATAAGTCCCCTTCTTTGAGTTCAGGTACTGTACTTGGCACTTTACAGCGTTGTCTCATTCCTTTCTAACAACAACTCAATGACGCAAAAGGCTTTAGTCCCTATTTTGTGACTAGGAAACTGTGGCCGAGAGAAGGTAATGGAATCTTATTTCAGATTATATAACTTCTGGAAACGACATTTAAAATAATGAAATTAAAAACAAATATTTCGGACATCTGGACAAGATGGAGGTGTAGGGAGACATGCTTCGCCTCCTTGTACAACTATAAGAAGGATTACATCTTCCTCAAAGCAAAAACAACCAGAACTACCAGTAAACTAAATTACATGGAAGTCCAAGAAACAAAAATATAAAGAAGTAATACTCATCCAGGCGTGTAGGAGCGGTGGAGATAGGAAGCCAGGGCAGAGAGGATGCAGTGTGGTGGCTGTGGCAGTGACAAGGCAGTGGCTTACTGGTGGAATGAGTAGTCAGACATTATAAAAGCAGGAGGGACACCTGGGAAATGATGCCATCCTTAGCCAGACCATGCATCTCACAGATTGAGCACTAGGAAAATAAAGCCTCATTGCCTCTGGCTGTGAAAACCAGTTGGGGTTGGAGTGGTGGAAGAAACTGCCAGTCTCTCAGGAGAGTGTTTCAAAGGCCCCATGGTCCTAAAATATAGGCAGATCCACCCACTCTGAGACTCATCACCAGGGCAACAGCTAGAGGAGGGCCAGTCACATATGGGAAGTGGGTGAAGTGATTGGAAAAAGGGTAAGTGCTGAGCAAGAGGCATTGTTTCCTCTCTGACCCCTCTCCCACATACAGTGCCACAGGGCTGTGAAACCTGCTGCCCAGCACTGACAAATACCTAAGACTGCCCCCTACAATGTAACAGGTGTGACAGCTCTACCTAAGACACAGAGGCAAACATAGGAGGCTGTCAAGTAGAGGAGGCAGAAAAGTATGGCCCCAAAGAAGGAGCAGATCAAGGCTCCAGAGGGAGAACCAAGCGACAAGAAGATAGTTAACCAACAGACTTTTGAGTTCAAAACACTGGTGATAAAGATGCTCACAGAAATGATTGAATATAGCAAACACATAAAGGAAGAATTTAAGGCTATACTAAGTGAGATGAAGAAAAATCCACATAAAACCAATAGTGAAGGGTTCAAATGGACAGTTTAGAACATAAGGAAGAAATAAATAGTCAATCAGTACAGAAAGAAGAAATAAGAATTGAAAAACATGAGGAGAGTCTTAGAAACCTATGGGACAAATTTAAACATATCAACATCTGAACCATAGTTGTGCCAGAAGAAGAGGAAAAGCAAGAAATTGAAAACTTATTTGAAAAAATAATGAAGGGAAACTTCCCTAATTTGATGAAGGAAATAGACATACATACAAGCCCAGGAAGCACAGAGTCCCAAACAAGCTAAGGCCCAAAGAGGACCACACCAAGACACATCATAATGAAAACGCTAAAGGTTAAAGATAAGAGACTATCTTAAATGCAGCAAGAGAAGAGCAGAGTTACCTAGAAAGAAGTTCCCATAACACTGTCAGCTGATTTCTCAAAAGAAACTTTCAGGCAAGAAGGGACTGGCAAGATATATTTAAAGTGATGAACACCAAGGACCTACAACCAAGATTACTCTATCTAGCAAAGCTATTGTTAGAATGGAAGTGCAGATAAAGTGCTTCCCAGACAAGGTTAAGCTAAAGGAGCTCATCATCATCAAGCCCCCATTATATGAAATGTTAAGAAAAAGAAGATCAAAACTGAACAGTAAAATGACAACAAACTCATAGCTATCAAGAAATGCATCTAAAAAACAAAAACCTAAGTAAACAACTAGAATAGGAATAGAGCCATAGATATGGAGATCATATGGAGGGTTATCAGCGGGTAGGGGGAAGTGAGAGAATGGGGGGAAAGGTTCAGGGATCAAGAAATGTAACTGGTAGGTACACAATGGAAGGGGGACATTAAAAATAATAAAGTAAATGGAGAAGCCAAAGAACTTATAGGCATGACCCCTTATATGAACTAAGGGGGAGGAGATTGCTGGAGGGAAAGGAAGGGAAGTACTGGACAGAGGGGAGCAAAGGGAGAAATTGGAACAACTGTAATAACATAATCAAAATATACTTAAAATATTGTGGAAGTTACTCAAGTGCATATTATTTGTAAAAATCAAATAAATAGGAAATAAAAATGTAAAAAAATCACCTATAACTATATGTTTGTATGCATGTATATTACACATACACATAGGCAATAGGCAGGTGGGGGAGAGAGAGAGAGAAAAGATAAATAGTAAGTTGATGATATTGGTTACCCCTGGTGAAGGAAGGGAAGAAGATACTGGGAAGTGATGGTCAAAATAGTCTTTAACGTTATCTGGGATGTAGTGGGGGCTGAGTCACCTGAGTGATTTGATGTTTCTCAAAAAAACTACATGAGACATGATGCATGAGTGGGTGCATTGTCTTAATGAAGCTGGCAATCACCAGTTGCCCATAGCTGTGGCCTTCTGAATTGTCCAAATAGTTCCCTTGGAGGAATATTCAAGCTTAATGCAAAATTTGTTACAGATATGCTCTACTTGCTAATGACAGCCACACAGTACACATGCTCATCTAACACCCCCACGTCTAATACAGTGAAGTTGTCATTGTTCGCACATGCGCACTCCTCTTGGCTGCCAGGTTATATTGATGTCATGCAAACCATTCTCGTTATATTAACAATGGTTGGACATTTTCTGGACAGACCTTGTAGTTAAGATTATAAAGTCATTGATAATGAAGTATAAGGCAGTATACATGGTGATTATGTGCACAGACCCTGGATCCAGACTGCCCTAGTTTGAATCCTGGGTCCTTCATTGTATTACCTCTCTGGGCCTCAGTTTCCTCATTTATAAGTTTAGGATAGTAGTACCTATCTTACAGGGTTTTTGTGAGTTATTATCTGTACAGTACTTAGAATAATACTTGACACATTGTAAGAGCCTATATGGTTATTATTATTATCCTAGCACTAAAAAAAAATGCAATAAATTTTTGTATAACCAACCAGACTTTCTCTGTATGTATATATGCATATACACATACATGAATGTACATATACATACACATAACATACATTCATGTGGGTAAATATAGATGTATTTTTAAATTAAAATTAGATAATTTCTATTTATTGCAACCTTCTTTGTACTGAACTCTATATATTATAAATATCTTTCTATGCCATTAAATAAAATGTTTAAAATAAAAATCAAGACCTGGCTGGTGTGGCTCAGTGGACTGGTGTCAGCCTTTGAACCCAAAGGTCGCTGGTTTCATTCCCTAGTCAGGGCACGTATCTAGGTTGCAAGCCAGGTCTCCAGCCAGGTCCTTAGCTGGAGGCAGGTGAAAGGTAACCATACATTGATGCTTCTCTCCCTTTCTTCCTCCCTCCCTGCCCTTCTCTCTGAAAATAATGAATAAAATCTTAAACAAAAATGTTTTTTCAAAAAAATCAGATTTATTTTATCTTAATTAGCTGCGATAGCATGGACCCTTTTGACCAAATAAATGAATAAACATATGATCAAAAAGAAAATTTTTGGTACTGTACTGACAGTGTCGGGGGTGCTTATAGATTTTGATACAGCTTATTTAAATGGTTGAATAGGCATTGATATATCCTACCTGTTTCATTATTTGTTTTATTTAATAAGCACTATTATTCAACATTGTTAAATGTTTGTCTTCAGGTACAAACATAGAATGTACAACATAGAATGATACTTTTCAAGTGTCACTGGGGGAAAGACACTTACAATATAATTCTTTATAAGAAGAAAATAATGTGTAAAAAATATTTTGGTTATTATAAGAAATTTTTTTCATCCTTTACTTCCTTCTGCCTTTTTAGGAGATGTTTCACAAAGCAGAAGAATTTGTACCCAAAACCACAGGTAGTGGAGTGGACGAGATGGACACATCAGAGACCCAGTGGGGCTGGTTTTATTTGGCAGAATGTGGAAAGTGGCACATGTTCCAGGTATTTCCTTTCCGTAAACATAACAGAAAGGATTTAGATCCACTCAACGTCATCTTGCTTATGGATAAAATGAGTATGAACAAACCTAAAAGAAATCAAGTCCTTATGAAATGAGATAGCTTAGCTAAAAGGAAAAATTAGAAATTCTTCTAGTCCTTTTCCTTTTCTTTTCCCCAGATTTTCACAGTACTTTATTTAGAAGAAGCAGTCTATGTTTATTTTGTGTACAGAGGGCAATTGTGACTGAGAGTTGCATGGCATCAGCACCTCTGAGCAACTCCAAGTTTGATTTGGTGGACAAAGAGAAAGGCTAGAGAATAGCCCATGTTAAATATGTTCTATACACCAGGTTTTATGTTAGGTGTTGTATACATGCTTTTCCCTTTATCCTCATAACAGCTTTGAAGCAGATGTTGGCACTCAATCTTAGGGTCAAAGAAAGTGAAGTTCAGAAAAGTTAATGTGATGTGTCTAAAATCATACAGCTAGTTAATGATTAAGTTAATGGTTAAAGCTTATGGTCTTTTTTTTCCCCTTTTTTTAAAAAAAGCAACTAACAAAGCCACTTGAAGATTTAATTTTTGAGCCACTTAGGATGTGTAATTACTGTCATAATTTGTGACAATTGTAATGATTTGGGAAAGGGCATTATAACCAGTTGTTGAAGTTTCTTTGCTGGAAATCATTGAACTATTTTTAACATGCTGGCTTAGCTGTGAGTCTCCCAGTGTATGGGGAACTAGAACAGGTGATTAGTTAAGTTTTTCTTGCTCCACTGTCCCCTGTCTCTGTGACCACAGTACCACTTCTGTGGCCAAGCCATTAATGTGAACAGCTGGTAAATGAAACTTTCTGGTTTGTCTTAAAGCCGGATACCAACACTCATTGCTCAGTTAGCAGTGAAGATATTGAAAAAAGCTTCAAAACAAATCCTTCTGGCTCCATTTGTTTTACTACTTCCAAATTCAGCTACAAGATAGACTTTGCAGGTATGTTTTTTTCCCCCTAATAGTTGTATGTTTTTAGTATACCATATGGTAAAATTTACAGTTCTGAAAATCAGGATTAGTTGATACATTGATAAACAGTGAAGTAAATCCTTTTTGAAGTACATAAAAATACCTCTATAAAAATCCAAGATTTAAAATCTTCTTGAGCAACATTGTCTTTTATAAAGGAGTATTTATATGCTTCTGGATACTAATGTATTTGGAGATGGTCATTATTCATGTAATACTTCTCTTTTCAGTGAACACAAACACTTTTAAGCTGTTGTTTTATTCATTACCCCCTCAGTCTTTTGAAATAGAAACTTTTTTTATTTTAAGTATCAATCTGAGAGGTTAAGTTACAAAGTCAGTCATAGTTTTAAGACTGCAATTCAGATGAAAGACCCATCTGTTGGTACCTTTGCCAGAAAACTATATCTTGAATGGACATAGCCTTTTGCCATTTTCTGATTACCTAGGCTCTTTCCCAGATTAGCCAGCTGATCTGGAAATCAGCGGCACTTTGGATTTTATTCATGATACAGAGGCATGATTTGGGGTAGCCCATGAAAAACCTGTTGAATTCAACCCCCTCATTTTAAAGCTGCTATAGTTTTAGCTGTTTGCTACTTAGAGGCAAACATGACCTTGTCAGGGAAGCTTTCTTAATAAAAGTACATTTTGGTTGCTACACAGTTCAGTCCTCTTAACTATTTTTCCAAGTTTCTGTGAGTAGTGTCTTTATGACAGCTGGTAGTGTGGTGTTATAGAGGAGGGCGGTAAAATCTTAGGAAGTTTCCTTGGATAAGCCAAGGCCCAGAAATGGTGAAGGGGGTTTGTCCAGTGAGAGGCTGATGCAACCAAATCTGTAATGATTATTATCCCTCCAAAGATTTTTTTTTTTAAATTAAGAGTTAAAACCATTATATTCTTACTCCTGACTAACCATGACTTTCCTATGGCATTAGACAAACTTCTTACCTTTAAGGGAACCCTGACATTTGTCTTTCTTCTACAGCCTAGACAGAAGGTGTCTGATAGGCTTTGCCATCCTCTATACAAGTGCCAGTTTTGAAGCAATAATGAGACATACTGATATGCCCAGACATCACTCATGTAGAGGACAAAGTTTATCAAAGCATTTGGTAGATAATTCAGCAAACTACATGTTTTTGAATGAATATTTTCTAGTAAACTGTATTTTTGCAAAGCTTTCTCTTAGTACAACTTATTAAAGCTTTTTTAAAAGATTTTATTTATTATTTTTAGAGAGAGTGACCTTTGGGTTTGCAGGCCAGTGCCTTATCCACTCTGCCACCAGTCAGGGCTTAGGACCATTTCTTTATTCCCACAAAATTGAATACCAAGTCTTAATGTGAGATTCTAGTCAGCTTATCTTATTAATTGGCATTATTCCATCCCAAAATAAAGGGATTCACTCACCCAGGCAAATGCTGTGAAAGCATGTTCTGATCTTTCCATATTCTCCTGGATTCTGTGCATACTGGCATTACCACTATGCAGAGAAAAGCAACACCTCACAGCACATGTAGCAAAGCTTGTGGTGTCTTCTATGCCATCTCATTTTGAGTTTGTTTTTCAACATCTTTATAGAGAGGATCTCAGTTGGCTTGTGGCAGAATGGTTAGGCTAATTTTGCAAATAGTACATATAAAATGCTAATACTTACACTTTTGAAACAATCATTATATAGAGAGTTAGGAAGCATGAGTTGTGACATGTGATTCCTACTTAATTTAAAAAGCTTTAATAAGCCCTGGCTGGTGGCACAGTGGATAAGGCGCCAGCCTGAAAACCCAAAGGTCGTTGGTTCGATTCCATAGCCAAGGCACATAATCAGGTTGCAAGCCAGGTCTCCAGCCAGGTCTGTAGCTGGAGGCAGGTGAAAGGCAACCATACATTGATGTCTTGCTCCCTCTCTGCCTTTCTCCCTTCCCCTCTCTCTCTAAAAATAATAGATAAAATCTTTTTAAAAATAAATTAATTAAATTTTAAAAAATGGTCCTGATAAATACAGCCACTGATGAGGCATAGACAAAAGAAGAAAATGATACCTTTATTTAATTAGTCCTCTATCACTAGAATCTCTTATGTAAGTATGTATTGTGTCTGGCTAGGTCTTTTATATTTTGGTTTAGTTATACAATTTAAAGAGAAGGCAAGAAATGTACAAACTTTTGAAATTCTGTGAATTGTGCCAGCTTTATAATGGTAATGTATCTTTTTAATTATTTACAAAATTTTTCTAGAAATCGATGCATATTTTCCACTTAAGCCAACTAGAATATTCAGTACTATAATTCTTTTTTCCTTCTTATACTCTTAATTTTCCTAAGTGTAGAACTCTTCTAGTTTAATGTCATAAAGGACTAGTCCCTGCATATTGAGCAGCATATGGGATTAGCATTCTTTTGTGTGAATATAGATCAAGCAATGAAGCTGTCCTCTCTCAGTAGTACTTTAATGATATGTTAGATACATAGGTAGTAAAGTATCCTGAATACACAATATTTGTCAGCTACTCCCAGAGCTCTGTAATTCCTGATCATTGTTGTGACATTTGTAGCACAGTATGCTTCTATGACTTATCTAACATTTTTGTCTTTGTATGCAGAAATGAAGCAAGTGAATCTCACCACTGGAAAACATCGGTTAATAAAAAGAGCCCCCTTTTCTATCAGTGCTTTCAGGTACTGTAAAAAGCATGGGATAGAAAGAGTGGGCTTATTCTTTCTCTTTCTTAATATTTGACAGAGGAATAAATAGACTGAAAATATTTCGGTAGATTATTTAATGAACTTAATATTGATCTTTTTATTACTGACATTCACCTTAGTTGATTAAATAGCAGTATTATCATTTTCTGCCCATATTGGTTTTCCTAATATCCTTTTAATTTCCCTTTACATGTTTATATATTTCAATTCTTTAGAACAGTTTGCATGGTAGTCAAAAATGCCTTATAGTCTCTGCTTTACATGCTTAAAATAGCCTACTGAGGTAATTTTGAATTAAAACTTGGAAATATTCCTACAGAACCATCCAGTTATTTGGGCCACAAATCCTAAGTAATTACTACTTTTCTCCATCTCTTTTGATCCCCCCTGGGGAACTCCTAACATTAAGTTCAAGTCTGTAGCGACTAAAGGAGACCCAGAGGAGCTGGGTTTACAGTGGGACAACAGCACTGCTACTTGTTCCCTATTACAAGTTTTCTTTTTTTCTTATTCTGGATTTATATGGGCTGAAAAGAGGTATAAATACCAGAAGAGAATAAATATTTTATATTGCAGTGAATGGAATTGAAGAGAAAAAGTCTTACAGCATGTCTGCCACTCTCAGGAGTGATTCCTCCAGCAAGTTTTTAAATTTTTGCTGTTCAAAGAATTTCAAATGAAAACAGAAAAAAAAAAAAAAAAACTGCTAGCATGTAAATTTGAATAGATACCCATTTGCTCCTTCCAAGGAGATGTTTTGAAAAAATTAGATTAAGAAATGAAAAATTTTAAGTTTCTATCAGTTTGTTTCATGAGACTTTTGGCTTACATATGTTTTAGTATCACAATTTTAAAGTTATTTAAGAACTTATACAATGGATGCTCTAGTACTTATGTGGAATGTAGAGAATATTATTTCCTTACCAACTATATCATATCCTCATTCTCAAGTATAAGGAATATAGTAGAGGAATAGCTTATCTTCATCTTCAAAAAGTATGTAGTCTTGTACAAAAATTAGACATAATAATGGAAAATGTTATTGTAAAGGCATGTTATTATATCTGGTATATTTCGGTAGGGAGAGGAAGCATAGTCTTTATTTTCTCACAGACTGTACAAACCATAGAACAAAGACGGAACAGAGAGAGAATGAACCAGAATGGAAGATAATAAGCTAGATAGTAAGAGAGGAAGAATAGTTAGGTGGGATACAAAAGAGTGATGAAGATGAGTATGTGCTGATATAGAAATGTTTTTTTATCACAGGAATATATTACATGAATATGTACATATACTGTATTTATTGCAGGAATTAATTTCATATAAGGGAAATAGTACATGTTTTCCATTGGTAAGGAATTAATAATTAACTAAGGCTATGGGTTATAAAACTCTGAAAAAAACAAAAAGCCTTTTCTATAGCTAAAAGATACTTCAGGCAAAATTTTAAAAAAGTGGATACACTCTTGTACTCATTATCACAGTCAAAGGGTTCACCTCTATAGTATATGAAGTACTTCTATGAATCTCTAAGTACAAGACCAACAACCCCTTAGAAAAATGAGCAAAAATTTGAAGTTCATACAGCCTCACCCAAGAGAAATGCAAATTACATCAGACTATTTTTTTACTATCAGATTGACCAAAATTCAAGTTTGATAGCACACCTTTTTTGTAAGATAGGAAAATAGGCATTCTCTATATTTCTGGTGGGAATGTCAATGAATACAACCTTCAAGCAAGGCACTTGGTTGGTATACGTCAAAATCATCAACAAATATATTTTGACTAAGAAATTCCATTTCTAAGATGTCATCCTACAAATTAATGGGCACGTACAATGACAAGTAGACAGACTAACTTTGCAGTATTCTTAACATAGCAAAAAGTTGAAAAAACCTGAATATCTTCAACAGGGGACTTGTTAAATAAATTATGGTGTCTCCATACCATGGAATCAATGCATCTGTAGAATAGAATGTGCTCAGTCATTTGATCAGTATTTGTGAAGTGTCAACCATGTGGCCAGGTTCTGTGGTAGGGACTGGGAAATGAGCTCTGTCTACTGATGTGGAAAGATCTCTAGGAACGTAGTAAGTGAAAAAAGTTGCAAAAGACATGTTTTATGCTACCATTTGTGGGCTGGGTGGGGCGGGGGTGGGGGGAGGTCAGAAATTAGCCCTTGATACCTAAACAAGTTCTGGAAGAATACTCAAGAAACTGAAAGTGGTGATTGCTGGAGTTGAGGTAAGAGGTGAGAACTGGAGACCAAGAACTGAAGTGTCAGGGAAACTGTTCATTATTTACTTTTTTTAAATACTTACTAATTCTTAAATCATATGATTATATGAACTTTTCAAAATTGAAATGAGTTCTTAAAAATTAAGCTAAAGATAAGCTTGAAATTTATAATTTCATCTACTAATCTCTAGTTACCAGGAAGGATCAATATGCCAGTGTTAGCCTTTTGCCATTGAGCTCTGTAAGATCACTTTGTTTTTCTGTGTTCATATCCAGTGGTATAAACATAGTAGATATATACTTTTTAAAGATTGTATTTATTATTTTTCATAGGGAAGGGAGGGGAGAGAGGCAGAGAGGGAGAGAAACATCAATGTATAGTTGCCTTTCACCTACCTCCAACTACAGACCTGGCTGGAGACCTGGCTTACAACCTGATTATGTTGCCCTGGCTGGGAATCGAACCAGCGACCTCTGGGTTCACAGGCCAGCACCTTATCCATTGTGCTATCAGCCAGGGCTTTTTTTTTTTTTTTTTAAGTTTTACTGACTGACTATACTGATTAAGTTAATGTGGACTTTGTAGGGGAATAGTAGACAATGAACAGAAAGATTTAGGTTTGAGTTAGATCTTGAAGAACATTGAATGTCTATGGTTTAGGGGTTTTGATTTTATTTACTAGGTGGAATAAATCTGTTTAAGAGGTTTTTGTTTTTAGTTTTGTGGGTTTTTTTTTTTTTTCTAAATCAAGGATTCTATTTTTTCTTGAAAATTTCTTTACCTAAAATCTTCCTTACATTTTAAAGAAATTCTGGAAAATTCACAAAAACAAAACAGAATTAATTGAACAACTGTTTTTGAAATTTTAATGTTGTGTAGGGCTGAATGTTTTCCATCAAAGTTCTCAATTCAGCACCTGAAAGGCAGAGAGCCAATAAATATTTTGAAGTAAAGAAACCATGGGTTACATTTAATTGCATTTGTTGCACTATCCCAAACATGAAGATTCAGCTTGAAGAAAAGTCTCAATCACTTATAGATTCTAATATTTTGTTTCATCTTTTGCTGTTTAAAGTTATGTCTGTGAAAATGAGGCTATCCCTATGCCATCACACTGGGAGCATGTGAACACTGAGGAACCATATCAGGTAAGAGCAGAACTGATGGACTAAACTGCCTTAGAGATGGAAAAGGACTCGAATAAAACTGTCAAACTTCATTTTCCAGCTTATTCCTTTGAACAGTCAAACGCATGAATATGATGAAGTTGCCGGTCTCTTTGGGAAAACAATGGATCGCAACAGAATTGAAAGAATTCAGAGAATTCAAAACCTAGACTTGTGGGAGTTCTTTTGCAGGTGAGAGACAGTTTCTAATCTGAACCGTCTCCTTGACCTCTCAGACTTTTGTAGTCTTAGAGATGACAGTAAAGCACAAATGTTCAATTGTATTGATTTTCACTGCTGCTGTGTTTTTCTCTTGCAATATTTTGATGTAGTCTCTCAGCTCTCTTCTTCAGCATTCTTAGGAAGGACCAGAGAGCTCCTCTGTAAGTAAATGCGAGGCATTGCTTCCAACACTGGAACGCAAGGTTAGAGGGCAGTCTGCACAACACACTCCTTTCAAGGCTTGGAGCTGTGCATCTTGGCTTAATCAGCATTGCAAAAGAATCTGGGGAGTTGTTTGGTTTCACTGATAGGATTTGTTGGCTCAGACGTTTCTGTTGAATTACAACTCTCTGAAACATTGTTGAATTTCTTTTTAAACACTTATACCATCTTGCCCGCAGTTATTTGCTTGTTTAATTTTGATGGGCCATTGAAAAAAAAACATATCTGCAAATTTCCTGTTTAGGCCAAAGTTTATGATATAGATTTAAAATCTCAATGTATAATTCAATTTAGTTTGGAAATGACCCATTGGATTACCCGATGTTCACTTAACCTAAAAATAAAGCCCATTACAAAAACTTAAAGGTATTGTCCAAATTAATCTGTATTTTTTATTAACAAGTAGTACCTGAAATATATAGTTTCATGAAATATTTTTATTAAATTGTGTATGAGATTTGGTTTCTAATATTTGTAATATAAGCAGACCTTTAATACTTATTCAGGAAAAATTTTAAGTAATAGAGTTTAATATAACGAACCCCTAGGTAGCCATCATACTGATTTAACATTTATCAAGCTCTACCACATATAATCTATGTCCTTTTTTGCTATTATTGTTGTTGCTGAAATATTTTAAATCAGATCCCATACTCAACTCCTATCATTCTTGAAAATCAGGCTGACTTTAGTTTCTTAACGATATATGGAATTCTTTTATGTTTCTGGTGAGTTAATATTGCTCAATAAAATTTCAGGTTTTATTCTCATAAGAGTTTATATTATAAAATAAGGGGTTTTTGGCTTATGTTGTTTATAGTCTTGGGTCTTTGGACCAAATCAGCTTTTATTTTTGACATTACTGAGTTTAGAAGGTTTTATTCAGTTCTTGATAGGTAATTCTTTTTAGAGGAAAGTGAAAGACTCCCTCCCTTTTATTTTATTCTCTAAGTGAATAAAGGAAGTTTTTTCTCAAATGGTCTGATGAAATCATATTTTAATCAGGCTTCCGAAGTGGAGTTTATATTAGTCTCCCTCAAAAATGAGTCCTCAGGCCCTGGCTGGTGGCACAGTGGATAAAGCACTGGCCTGCGAACCCAAAGGTCCCAGCCAGGGCACATAACCAGGTTGCAAGCCAGCTCTCCAGCCAGTTATGTAGCTGGAGGCAGGTGAAAGGCAACCATACATTGATGGCTCTCTCCCTCTCTGCCTCTCTCCCTTCCCCTCTCTCTAAAAATAATGAAAAAATCAATAAGTAAAATAATATATTTAAAAAAAAAAGATTTTAAAAAATGTTTTTGAGTCCTCAGTTAAACCTTAGTGATAAAATATATATACAATGACTTCCCAAACATTTTATACAAAGATTTTACTGAAAACAGTTTGCTATTGATACCCTTCATGATTTTAAGTAGTGTCAGTATCTAGAAATCTGTGATGGGAAGTGAACCTGCCACCTGCTGTGATAGTAGAAAATACTAAACCTGATTATGAGGACAGCCTTTCATTTTATCATCTCCCTGAAGAACTAAGATAACTGAGTCAATCTCATTGTCACATAATCTGTGACTTACTATAGTACGGTAAGGTCCACACGAGTCCATCAGGCATCAGTTTGCATGTTGTCTAGGCCTTTCTTACCTCCTCCCTCTAAAAATATATTTCAGCTCCTAATTTGTGACAGGCTTTATTCTAGGCACTTGGGATATACCAGTGTATAGGACCACAGCTTAGACAAAGAGCCTTGCCACTGAACCACAAAATGTAGGGGGAAGTTGTCATGAGCGTGCGTTCATGATACAGTCTTGCCTGTAAGTCAGCCCAGTAACCGCTCAGCTAGCTGCCTGCCGAGCAGCTCAGCACCAAGGAATAAACCAGAGTCACACACAGGAACTATGCTATTCACTCAGCTTTTATTGAGTGCAGGTTCATTCAAAGTAGAACATCAATATGCATTAGTACCCTACTCACACTATAATGATCTAAGAGAGAGAACACACACACAAACACACACCCACATAGCTGTCAATGGGGGATAATGAACCTGAGTCCCAGTGTCTGAGTATGCAGGTCCGGGAGACAGCATGGTGAGCAAGGGAGCTGTCAGCATCTTGCAAGAAAGGGTCTCCAGAGCCAGGTAGTCAGCAAAGCAGATGAAGTACCCAGTCCAGCAGGGCAGAGCCTTCAGTAGCCGATGCCAAGGGAAGTCAGCATGGCCTGTGTATGGAGCTTGCCTGTCTCAGCAGTGGTCTAGAGCCTGCCTTGGTTATACCTTGAGAGTGGTGTACACCACCCTCTGAGTCTCTTGGTGAGTGTCTTGGCATCCCTGATGGCAAGTGGGGAATTTCTCCAGGAGTCTGTCTATGAACCAAGGCTGGCTGGCAGCCACCTTGTTTGATACAGTGACTCCATTTTTTTTTTACAGCTTCATGCTGTCTTGATTAGACTGGTGCCATTTTTTAGCCCTCCATAGGAGCACAGGGCATCATGGAGCACAAGGTGAGGGTATGTACTTACTCTTGCAGACAAAAGTAAGGTATGTGTTGTGGGATGGGGAGCATCAAGAAGCACTTCCTAAAGCAGAGGCCATTTAAGCTAGACATAGAAGAAGTGAAGGGCATTCCCAGCTGCAGAAGCAAGATAGGCCAACATTGATTACAAGAGGGAACATAAAACATTGAGAGAATTTCAATAAGAACAGAAAGTAGGTTGCAGAGAGCCTAGAAAAGTATTCAAGAGGTAGAGTATGCAGGAGTTCATAGTAGAACCACTGGGGTATGGTTTTCTACAGTAGCCTTACTTGATTCACAGTTGGGGTAGAGAGTTAGCAACGTCCATGTCAGGCAAGGCCTCACAAGTCAAACTAGGGATTTGGATGTTTTTCCTGGGACAGTGGAAAAGCCATAGTAGAACTTTAAGCAGGAGGTTTGTGGCTCTGATTTGCATTTTAGAAAAAAAATCATCAGGTTATACTGTGAAGAAGGGTTTAAAACCGTTCTTAGGAGTGATTTTGCACAGTAGGGTATATTTGGCATTGACTGGACACATTTTGATTGTCATGCAGTAGGATGGGGTGTTCCTACTGACATCTACTCCGTAAAGGCCAGGGATGCTAAGCATTTCACAGTGCACAAGACAGCCTCCCACAATGGAGAAATATTTAGTTCAAATTGTCAGTACTACTGAGGCTTAGAAGCTCTGGTTTAAATGGATCGCAGTTAGAATTGGGGAGACCATTTTAGGAAATTGTTTCAGTAATTAAACTGAGACGGGGTGGCTTGAACCAAAGTGAACCAAAGGAGCAAAGAGGACAATTTTGAGGTCTTAATGATGTAGAATGAAAATGATTGGTGCTTAATTTAATGTGTGCAATGGGGTGGGTAAGGGAAATAGGAAAGATAACATTGAAGTTGCTGTCTTGTTTTAATTGACTAAGTAAAAGATGGGTAGGAACAGGTTTTGGTCTGGGGAGGATGGGGAGGGAGCTGCAGTTGATATATGAATTGGAAGCTTGACAGAGTGGTGTAAACTAGGGATAAAGGTTTGAGGTTGTTCAAAAATGTGGGTAAAAGAACCCATAGGAATTAATAAAGTAACCAGGGACTTTGTGTAGATAAAGAAAATAAGAGTGCTAAGGACTGAACTCAGAAGCGATAGAGGAAGAGAAACCCAAGGAAGAAACTGACTGAGAAGGAACAACCAGAAAAGGTGGAAGAAAACCAATGGAATGTGATCACAGAAACCAAAGGAAGAAAGTGGTTTACATAGGTAGGTGTCATCCTTGGTCACATATGGAAGAGTTGCCAAGTAAGATAAATATTGAAAAGATCCTTTGGATTCTGCAATACAAAGGTCTTTCGTACCCTTGATGAGAGCAATGTTGGCAGATACTGTATGGGGTGGGGCAGAAAAAGGTTGACAGTTGGTCATATGGAAAATAATACAATAATTCATAAATAATAACAAGAATAAACTTTCACATACTCACAACTGTAAACCTACCCTGCCCCACCCTACATTGTATTTACAGCAAATGTTGATGACTCTTTCAAGAAACGTGGCAGTGAAGACAATGAGAGCTCTGAGAAGATGGGTAATGTGGAGTTGGGAAGGGTTGTTTTGTTTGGTTTTATGTGTTTTGAATGAAAAGATGGGAGAGACTTGAGCATGTTTAAATTATGATAGAAAAGAACCTATGGAGAGGGAGAATTTAAAAGATCGGAGAGGGGGAGTGTAATTGATGGATTAAGGTTTAAAGAGGTGATGGAATGGAATGCAGAGAGCACATGTCAGGAGATAGACAAGGGTGGCCCAGTGATGTGAATAGCAGAGGTGGGGGTGGTGAGGGCAGGAGTTTGGTTGGAGCTCCATCCTGATACTTTTAGTTGCCGTCATGAAACAAATGAGGTGACTGCAGAGAGTGAGGTATTAAGGAGGTGTGGATACCAGGGAGAGAGCGAGGAATAGTGGGGATTTGAAATGGTCACTGGGGAAATGGCAGGGAAAGAGCTAACTTGGGAACTCTACAGCATTTCCATCAGTGCCGAGGGCTGAGCTAAAGTTGGAATGTGTGAATTTGCAGTGGAAACCATGGGGATGTTATTTGACTTAGTTCAGCCATTCAAACTTAAGAGCAGAGAGAGGAGGTGGCTGAGTTGATCCAGGGTTGGGAAGGAGACGGCAGCAAGGAAAAAGAGAGCCATGAAGTCGGCTGTCTCATTAAGAATGTGGGAGGATTTGGATTTACATCAGAGAGTCTCAGCTCTGGCTGCACATTAGAATTATCCATGGAGCTCTTTAACAAGTGGAGCTATCTGTCACCTTCCACTGAATCAGAACCTCAGTGTCCTGACATTATCTTTAAAAAGTCCTGCAAGTGAATCTGATGTGCAGCCAGGATGGAGAGCCACTGTTCTAAACCTAGGCAAACTTATTTCAGTCCAGCAGTTCAGAGTACGTGGCATATCCAGTTTGGCCCTTTTGCCATTCTAGTCTCTTGAGAGGGTGGGTAACTTTTAAGAGATCTTTGAAAGGTGGGTGCTACAGTATTTTCAATTCAGAAAGGAACATAAAGTTGGGCAAAGGTGGGCAGGATTGTGAAGAACTGAATATAGTTTGAATCCTATGACGTTTTTCTAAAGTTTAACTGAAGTCCAGGAGGCCTTAGAATTCAGCATGAGCCCTTCTGAAACTCTATGGTCATAGTGTGAGTCTCCACATTTCACAGGCACCTTAGCAGTGGCCACTAGAATAATTTGTGCTGTGGGGATGTGAAGCTTGGACCACCTCATTTCACTCTGCCTCCAAGTGGTATAATAACACTGTTCAATCCAGTGACCAAACAGGTTTTTAATGCCTACCCACCTGGTCCTCTAACTAATCAACACATCATTTATAATATCTAAAAGAAACAGGAATACATTTTCAACTCAAAATTCATTCTAATCTGTCCCTGAAAAGTAGTGATGAGTTGAACATCCTGAGTTTAGAGTGGATTCTAGTCGTTATACACCATGAAGCTTGACTTTAGAGGGATGTTTATCAAACAATTTGTTTACTTAGAAAAAAAGCAAAAAAAGCAGTGTGGATTTAGTGATACTCAGATGAAAGGAATACCATAGTAGTAGATGAGTCAGCTCCTTAGGGGTAACTTGATTCCCACAAAGTGGTTGGAAAGGTTCTTATGATGAAGACAAGATAGAGAAATGTGTGTGAAGTAAATAAGTTTAATGAAAAAATTAATAACCCAGTTAAGACTTATGCAAACAGCAACTTGAATGGCATGCCATACTTTCACCTTGAGCCCTTCAATGTTTTTATCAGGAATTCGGATGAAAATGTTGAAGATTTGCTTATCATACTTTGTGAAAGATTCAAAACTAGAATGGGTAGCTTATTTGTTGTGGAAATGAATCAGGAGTCAGAAAGACCTTGGAAGATTGAAAGAGTCAAAACAATATGACCATCTTTTTTAAAAAGATTTTTTTTCCTTAGAAAAGCAACACGCCGGCCTGCGAACCCAAAGGTCGCAGGTTCGATTCCCCAGCCAGGGCACATAACCAGGTTGCAAACCAGGTCTCCAGTCAGGTCTGTGGCTGGAGGCAGGTGAAAAGCAACCATGCATTGATGTCTCTCTCCCTCTCTGCCTCTCTCCCTTCCTCTCTTTCTAAAAATAATGAAATAAAGTCTTTAAAAAAAAAAAAAAGAAAAGAAAAGCAACACATTTGCATTCTCTAGAAAGTAAGTTCATCAAGTTTTAGAAAGGAAAGTTGCCATAATTGGTTCTCCCTTTTGAAAAGATTTTATTTCTTTTTAGAGGGAGGGGAAAGGAGGGAGAAAGAGAGGGAAAGAAACATCCATGTGAGAGAGGGAAACATCATTAGGTTGCCTCCTGTACACACACCCACCAGGGATGGAACCTGCAACCCAGGCATGCACACTGACCAGGAATTGAGCAGGAGGAGACCCTTCGTCCTGTGGGTGGGTGCCCAGCCAACTGAGCCAACCCTGGTCAGGCCTGGCATAATTTGTTCTTAGTGAAAACATGCTGGCTCTTCCTGAAGTAAATATTTGTTTAATGCACATCCTTCTAATGTCATGCGTTATGATTTAAAAAGACTGTCACCAGTAGATCAAAGCATATACATTTAAATTTTGATATACATTGCTAAATGACTCTTGAGAAAGACCATACACATTCATTTCCATTTCTTTCATCATTTAAATGGAAGTATCCATCCCCCCACCCCACCCCCACCCTCCCGCATAGTCACTGAGCTATGTGTTCTTTTTAAAAATAAGTTCTGTACTTTTTTAAATTGCTATACCAAGATAACACTTAATGGAAATAAATATACTGCATTAGGTTTGTAAGTCATTTGTGCATATCTAGCAGGCTGAGAGGTCTGGCTAATTTGAGAAAGCACTGGGAGTTTTAACTGACTCGGACTCCTGTAAGTGAGCAGTGTGGTTGGTGCCTGTGCTGCAAAATGAATTCAGTGGTGCGCCAGCAGTCAGTGCTGTCTGATAATATCTGAACTCTATTCCTGTTTCCTACCAACATTATAAACTAGAAGGTATCCAGCAGACTTATGTCAGTTAAGGGCTGTCCAGCACAGATCGAGAAAGGCCTGGAAGCTATGTTGTGTGAGGAAGTTAGTTGATGGAGTGGTGTATATTTGACCTGGAAAAGAAAGCCACACTCAAGATTCATAGTTATTTTTGGATATTTGCAGAGTAGTTTTGTATAAGAATATTTGAATTGTTCTGTGTTCAGAGCAGGAGAACTAAGACCAGTCAATGGAAGTAATAGGAAGGCAGATTTTGGTTCATTATTAGGGTGGATATACTTCCTAACAATGACAGCTGACCACAAATAGATCACCCTTTCATGCAAAGCAATGAGTACTTGACAATGGGATGAACTGAAGGAGGCATTAAATAACTATCTATTAGAGATGTAATAGGGGAAAGGGATTATTTTAATTTTTAAAACTTTGTTTTTATGAAATATTTTTAAATGAAAATGCAGCAGTTTACGGACACCTGTGAACCTACCAATCCGGTTTAACATTTTAATATTTGTCACATTTTCTTCTGAGTATATGTGTGTGAGTATGCACGTGTGTGTGTGTGTTTGTGTGTTTTAAGATACAAAGCCTTATAAATACAAGTGAAATGTTTACCTCACCCCCATCCCCATCCTGTTTTCCTTCTTCTCTCCTGTGTTTGGTGTGATGCATTCTTGTCCATGTTTTTGTATTTTTTATTACCTATACATGTGTAGTTAAACATTATGCGGTATTATTTTGAGTTATATGTCTCTTCTTACAACATTCTTTTTACATTCAACATTATTTTCATAAGTTATATATGTTAATACATGTAAACCTAGTTTATTTTAGCATTCATGTAAAATATATAATTAATCATTTTTCTATGAAAAAAATTTAGGCTGTTTTCAATTTGTTTTTTTTTAACTGTGACAATCAGTCCTACCTTGTTAAAAGAAATTTGTCCATTGGGAAGAGGTTGAACTGATAGCTTAATGTTTTTCCAGCCCTAAGATTCAAAATTCAGTTAAATTCAACTATAATTTTTTAACCTCTGGGAAGGCATGGTCCTTGCTCAAGGAATTCACTGTTTAAAGACCCATGCACTTTGTATTATTTCATTGTTTACAATGTCATTTCTAGACATCTGTAAAACTTGGCTGGCTTACATAGTCACCTTTACTGTAATGGGGCATTGTCTGGCATATCTGTAGTTTGGGGTATAATTTTCAACCTCAAGTCTCAGTGTTGACTAATGTTTTTGATGAGATGATTTATGTGTCCAAGAACATTTGAGATTCTCCTTCATAACTGCTTTGCCCATTTATGATTTATGTTAAAGAAGTGTTTTCTGGTTCACACTTTCTATTGAATTTTGCTCCTTGAAAAAATCTATTAACTGCCACTTATGGTATATTTCTGTGTATGTTTTATGTCTGTGTTTATTGTATTTTTAGGAAAAAGGCTCAACTCAAGAAAAAACGTGGTGTGCCTCAGATTAATGAGCAAATGCTATTTCACGGTACCAGCAGTGAATTTGTGGAAGCAATTTGCATTCATAACTTTGATTGGAGAATAAATGGTATACATGGTGCTCTCTTTGGTAAAGGTAATTATCAGAATTCCAGGTCCAATTTGAGTCCTATCCTGTCTTTGGAGACAATTGATTGTTTTGTAATTCAGAGGTTTGATAATCATTAAGTTAAAAGTTACTGTTCCAGGTCCCCAGCACACCATCAAAGTTTCTGAACCACAGAAAAGCCACTTCCCGCATGCACAAGGTAGAAGACCTTTTTACTGGATTCAGTCATGCTCCATCCTCATCATTCACATGGGGCAACATGTCCATGTTAGCTGATTTTTGCATTACATTTAGTTTTCATGTATAAGTCCTTTCCATGGATAAAACTCAAACTGTTTTATGTCAGATATAGAGAGAACTCTAAGATAAATTAATTACATGGTGCAAAGGTCTAGTATTAGTATTTTTTTGTTTGTTTTGCTTTTTAGAAAAAGGTAAGAATATTAATAAACAATTAGGAATAATGGGGGAAATCCTCACCTTTTTTCTAATATTGGGAAAGTCCAAGTTCTCCAATTTATGCCCACTACTCAAGCAAATTAAGGAGAGAGGTGAGGGGAAAGGGAAGGGATGGACATTTATTTTGTTGGCTCTTACTTTGTACCTACCTCCATCAAGAGGACTGACTATCACTTAGGTCTAGGATGTGCTATCATTTTACAAAGTAAATTAATTTTTAAAATAACTACTGAAAAGGCCATTCCATTTATTTAACTGTAAGAGGATCAGACAAGTGTTACATAAATCCCATCAGTATTGGATAATATGAGACTTTGAAATTTTTGTAAAAAATAAAAATTTTTATAGAGGAAGTTTTCCCATAATGACATCAATCCCCTAGGCCTGACTCCTTGGGGAGTCTGATGCTTTACTGAGTTTTCGTCTTTAGGCAATGAACCAGTGAGATTGTTCTTTTGGGATGGTCAGATGTGAGGAGCATTGTACTCTCCTGGACATAGAGTTCTATTATTTTCAGATATATTATTGAATTGTTACTCTGTATCATAGAAATGTGTTTTGGGGGAGTTTAAAATGATCTCTGTAGACCAGAAGTTTTCATTGCTTTTCAGGATAGTGTGGTGAGGGAAGTGCTGTAAGGAAATAGAAATGGGAGGGAATCCAAACAGTTAAAACTCAGGTCTGCCCTGGCAGGTGTGGCTCAGTGGATTGAACACTGGTCTGTGAATTGAAAGTTCGCTGGTTGATTCCTAGTCAGGGTACATGTGCCTGGGTTGCAGGCCAGGTCCCCAGTTGGGGATGTGCTAGAGGCCAACCGCACATTGATGTTTCTCTCCCTCTCTTTCTCCCTCCCTTCCCCTTCCTCTAAAAATAAACAAAAATCTTAAAACAAACAAATAAAAAAATCCCTCAGGTCCTCCCACAGTTACAATCACAGAAATAGTTTGTATGTGCCTTATATATTGGATTTCTTTGTAAGGTTTCTTTTTGAAACAGAAGTCTGACAGCTACAATTTTGTGCAGGTTGGTGCTGGGAACTGGTTTATCCAAACAGATCTATCCCCATGGCATTCTGAATCACAGCTGTCCATAACAGAGAAATTCCTAGTCTTTTCTTGAAGATCTGCGTAGGAGGGAAATCCACATCTATTTTTTGTTATTTTTGTTACATAATTCCATGTCTATTCCCCTAACAATTAGAAAGTTTTTGTTTGTGTTTCATGTATTCTTCAGAGTAATCTTGCCTTTGTTTTTTTGTTTTTTGGTTCTTTTTGTTTAAGGAACCTATTTTGCTAAAGATGCTGCATACTCCAGTCGCTTCTGCAAAGATGACATAAAACATGGAGACACATTCCAAATTCATGGTGTGAGCTTGGACCAGAGGCATCTACTTAGCACATATAAATCTATGTTTCTTGCTCGAGTGCTTGTTGGAGATTATATAAATGGAGACTCCAAGTACATGCGACCTCCTTCCAAAGATGGTAGCTACGTGAATTTATATGACAGCTGTGTGGATGACACCTGGAATCCAAAGATCTTCGTGGTGTTTGATGCCAACCAGATCTATCCCGAATACTTAATAGACTTCCATTGATTTGACTTCCAAATCTCAGTGGTCAAGGAAGTTTATTCTTTTTTGCAGGAAGATTTGCTCTCCTGTCATCTAGCCACTACATGTTTTTACCTGACACTTTTGAAACCCATGTGAAAAACATGTGGCCTCCATATAAAAAGACATACTGACTTGAAGGTTGGTTTTTTGTCGTTTTGTCTTTGTTATGCACAGTCTTGCGTGTTAAAGATCGACACCTTGCCATTTTAACACCTTGTAGTGAAAGATACCACTCAAAATTGAACCAGCTGAGTCTCATGCCATTTAGCGTTTTTAAAGTTTTATGTGTGTGCTATCAGGATGGATGTTTTCAGTTTAGATAGACTTATTTATATGTTCAGAAAATAAAAATATAGACATAAACCTGTTCCTTCAGAGGAACTGATTGATCCTTTTGTAAATTGAAATCTGGTATTACTGTCCACCAAACCACATGCTGCTTCGTTGGTCTTCTGAAGAAGGGATTTGAAACCTCAAAGCAGTTTGAGTACCTTGAAAGAAGCCAGAAATAAGAAAATTGTTTGCTGTGCTGCCATACAAACTGGAAGGAGAAAGTCAAGGTAGAGCGTCCTGCCTCTGAGTGCCGGGGACAGCAGGCTGCAATTGCAGACCTGCTCCTGCCTCTGACCTGCTGCCTGCCTCTGAACTGACAAATGCTGCAGCTGTGCTTATCCAGCCACCAAGGCTCTGGAATTCCTGTACCAAGACTCGTCTCGTGCACAAGGTGTTTATAGCAGCCTTAAAGTGAAACTTTTATTTATTATTCAAAACACTTACTTTTCCTTTGTTTTGGAGTCCCTACAATGATTACTTCTAAGATACTTTTATCTGCTTCCCCAACACTACAGACACATAGCTATTCAACAATGGTTTATAAAATTCTTACTTCCCCATTTTGAATTATTGTTGAAGTCATGGGATGCGTGGAACAAAGCTGGTTTATTCCTTTGAGTAGCAATTGACAATCTGCTAACTCTTGAAAAGTTAGACAAAATTCATAATCATATTTAATGGAGGTTTATTTACTTGTTCTATCTGTTTTGCTCTCCTGTTCTAAGGAGCTAATAGTGTTACAACAGCTTCCTGCCCCTGAAGGTATTTTAGCAGATGATGGACAACAACTGGGTAGAAATGTTATATAGGAGTTCAGGTATCAGATGGGGGGTTGGCCGTACCACTGTTAAGAGTTTTTCCAACCTTGATTTTCAATGAGTCTACCAGGAATAACAAAACAAAACAAAACAAAAACCTTGTATTATGTCTTTCCCAGGAAAGATTTTTCTAATTCAGTCTAATACTGAATTGTCTCTCCATTACCCTCACCCAGTTTGGCTGAGAGGTAGTGAACATAATTTAACTTCTCAAGAAAAAAAAATAATAAATGTCCATGTCTATGTTGTTCAGGGCAGTGATTTGAATTGGGAAGGCTTCTAGGAATAATAAAAATAGAGAGTATGGGACAAGATGTGAAGAAACTTTAGGAATTTAGATTTTGAAACTTTTTTGTGCTATTTATTTCTTTTTACATACCAAAAATGATTAAGTAGACTCCCCTTCAACCTGGCAGTCTTTTTTTTTCTGATTTAAAATGATTGCCTCTCCCTCACTTGACTGGAATGGCTGTTGGAGTGGTGGGTTTATTTTTCTTTTAGACACGTGCAGACCTTATCTCAGGGTGACGAAGCCCAGAGCTGAGATTTCCAAGGCAATCTCTCTGAACTCAGAACTTAATTAGTTGGCTCATACACAGTAGGTAGAGTGCACTACAATGACGTTGTAAGAAAGAACTGTTTGAGAATTCACTGTCAACTCCCCTTCCATATGGAAGAGCTAATTGTGTTAATTTTTTCATGTGATATCTTTGAGTTAATTGATTCTAAAATTCAATTGCTTTGTTTTGATTAGTAGATTGAGAAGAGAACCATAACGGTCAGAATGTTATATATCACTGGACTGTACACCACCATTTGTCATCTTTTCCTCTTGACACCACGTAGTATGGGTGAGAGAGAGAAGTGAAAGCCATTCCAGGTTAAAGAATAAATGATTTTTAAAAGTCTACATTGAATAAATTTTTCACTGATAGTGACTTTTCTTTTTTACTTTGGTGATACCAGCCTCAGGGTTAAAAAAAATAAAAAACTGTTCATAAGAAAGTTTCATGAATCTCACAGTTATGAACAGGAAGGTTTTGTATTAGTGCAACTTTCCTTTCTTATGGTGATGATGATAAAGAATTTAGAGCCATTTTGATATGTGAAAATATTTTTACATGTGGTGATTAAAGCTTTCCATAGCAGGCCGTGGCTGTCTGTGTGTACTGTATCTTTGTTTCTGTGATTTCTATGTCTCATCTGCACCTTGCATTATGTAAGCCTTAGTTTTCAGCTCAAACTTAATGGGCTCTTAAGGAGTCTATTGCTTGTAACTCTTACATAATCCACTTGCAGATGGGAGAAGTCTCTTATTCTCAGTTTGAATTATCCTGAGCAACAGTCATCAGATAACCTGTGAGGAAAAATTACTTACTTGGTGCTATTGAAAGTTCCAAATCAGATCAGGCCTGATGCCTGTGGCCAGGCCTTGCCCTCAGCGTGCTGCCCGCTGCTCTCCGGAGCAGTTCTGGAGAGTGAGCGTGCTCCCTGCTGCCCGTCCTGCCTCCAACCAGCCTCGCCTGGTCCAGCCACAGTAATTCCGCTTGAAGTGAGTTAGACATTTCATTTCACCTTTAAACTTCCATTGGCAAAAAAGGGAAGGTATCGAAACTTAGCTTAATTTTAGAGCCAAGAGAAACCAGAGACAGAATAATCAAGGCTTACCTGTGGAACAAATCAAGCGTTCCACCTAGTAAACTTATATCCCACTCTGTCTAAATGTTGGACTATTATCAGTGTTCATTGTCATGAAAACTCAACTGAACCTTGATATAGAAATATGACAGTCTTACAAGCTTGGTTTTGAGGCCATCAGATACTTGAGGTTCCCTCCCAAGTCACAGGAGGAGCATTGGAAACAGCCTGATTGAGAGTGGTCTTCATTGTGCTTTAGGCCCTGCCCGTCCTCTTTCCATGGGGTAGGATGTTGGATTATTTATCCGTGAACATTTTTTTTTTTTTTTTTTTTGCTTGAAACAAAGATAGTTGGTTTCTAGGTGAAATGATAGGTTTTGTTCTTGTAAAAGAGAAAGTTAAAAGGGAATGAAAAATAGCAGGGTAAGGAAAAGTGAAAGCTTTGTCAAAAACTAGTTTTGGTTAGAAACTTTAGCCAAGTGATTTTATTTGTTTTTTGCCTTTTGTACTAAGATGCAGAAAGAGGTCTAGTGAGACAAGCTGCCCTGCCTCACTTCTTATGAATAATTTTAGGATGCTGTTTGGGGCAACAGTGGTAGAAGAAACAAATATCTCAAATAAGAGGTCCATGGTCATTTGGGGGCTTCCTGGTGGTGTGAGTGACAAATATAGGAGTGGTGAGCCCTGAGTATTTATTTAAAATACATCCAGAGTTCACCCATTAACCTTCACTTTTTCACAGAGGCCGTTTACTTATCTTTTCAAAGACTGCAGGCTGGACAGTGGTTTATGTAGTCTCTCCCTTCCCCTCTCCCCTTCCTATCCTGAACTGTTCTTGACCCAGCCCAGGTAAAAAGATGTCTTGTTTATTCCCAACACCCAGACAGTAATTTCCTTGCTATAACTGATCTAAGTCTCCTGCTGTAAGATTATGTAATCCATTTTCTCAGCTCTAATTGCTTGGCTTTCATTTTTCAGCACTGCAGGCTAAGCACTTGGCTTTTATTTGAACTTTCTCATTGTGTGGCCGTGTATCTAAGACTTTAGCATTGGTCTCATTCATTTTTAAGTGGCTTGTCATGAGATTGGAGAATAGGCCTATGCCAAAGACATTTGTATGTTCTGCAGCTAAAAAGCCTTATTGTATATCCTCTACTAAGAGGTTATACAGTTAGCTGATTTGGACTCTGGCTTCAGCTAACTTCACTTTGGTAAGCCAGTTTAGGAGAACCACAACCCAGAATTTAATTGAAATTATTTTTGCTCTATTAGTTATACATCCAGATTGTACTTCTTGTGTTTTTCTGTTCCTTTTTAAAAAATACCTTTTCCTGGAAGGCTCATTATACTTTAACGTTTCATAAATAACATGTAGTAGCTGCAGGCATTATAAGTCTGTGGTGTGTGTGTATGTGTGTGTGTGTGTGTGTGTGTGTGTGGTTAACATTCTTAGAGAATCAGTGTTGGTGCCCACTTCTTTCTTAATTCCTTTAAGAAGATCAAGAACCATCTTGGGAGCTGCTGAAGCTGAGTTTTATTTCTGGCTTTGCTGTTTGATTCAGTGGCCTTGGATAACTCACCAGAAGAATAAGGTTCACTTTTCAGAAGGAGAACTTCGAAGGACTGAATGAGAAAGGCTAATAAACCAGGGCAAATAGAGTAGGGAAACAGAGAGATAGCTAGTTAAGCAAGCAGTTTGCAGCTATCTTGTAAACCCTGTCTTCCCTAAACCAAGGACACTTTATAGTCAATGGTGTAGCTTCTTCCCAACCAGAGGGTAAGTAGCTTAAATCACCCAACTGAGGGAGAGAGCAGAAAAGCCATCAGTGCCATCTGCCGACCACACCCAAGGACAGATGAAGTTAAGGGAATGAATCCCATTTTGGCACATTGGCATAAAGCTAATAAATATTTTATTGAGATCCTCCCCAAGACCTCTCCTAAATTTCCAGCATAAAACCACTCTAAAATCAAAGGTCCCCGTCTACACTCTGCCCCCCAGGAACATGCCCACATCTTTCCCTTCCCTCTCATCTTCCGCCACAGACGTGCATCTCATAAACTCTAAGGGACCCGAGGAGACTTGCAACCAGGGGAACACTGGGTGGTGACAGCTCATTTCAGGCTAACCCCCTGAACCTGTCCTCAAGGGCCCTTTTCTGATTCCTTAGTGAGTCCAAACAGCCCAGCCTTGTCTCTCTCCTGTTGTTTCTTCTATCCTAGGCCCTTCCTAGTTTCACTGTCCCCAGCTTTCATAAGTGTCCCCTAAAAAGCACCTGGGCTCATGTTGTGAAATCTTTCCTACATGAAGTCAAGAATAGACACACTACCAGCCAGCCCCAGGCAGACTCACTCAGGGCCTGGACCTCTTTCCAGGAACAAGATCTGACTTAAAAGAGCATGGTTAGATTTCTATCTAGGCAACATCTGGTCTGATTCAGGACAGTTTTTGAGTTAGGGTCAACAAATGGAAGAGCAGGGATCATGATGCATTGGAAACGAGTGTTTAAAAGAAGAGGGGAAAGAACTTGACCTGGTTTCCCCCCAAATCTCTACTGCCACTCAGGTGCCTTTCCGCTCCAAGTGCACAACTCTGAGTTCCTGCACTGTGCCAATCACTGAGCAAGTCCGACACGTGGCCTCTGCCCTCAAGCAACTTCAAGTCTAGCAGGGAGGGGCACATACTGAGCTGCAGCAGGAGTGAAAGGTTTTACCAAAGGGGAAGTTCAGGCCACATGATCTCTGGAATGAAGGGATCTAACACCCCAGGGAATCGGAGAAGGCTTTCCTCAGAATGACGTGTGAATGTGAAGACCTGAAAGATGAGTGAAGGTGAGGGGCTGATTTTAGTTCCCCCTGACACACCCAACTTATGCCATATTAGGCTGTGGGGAGATGTGAAAAGTTAGGTGCTGGGTGAAGGCAGACTGGAGCACTTTTTAATCATTGAAATTAAGATGACAGAACCAAAGCCACATAAAGAATCCCCAACTCTTGGACCTGGTTCTGGGGGTCAGCCCCCAGGGAACCAAGACCAACTCTAAAGGGTACATGGAGAGAGGAACATGGGTTTTGTAGATTAAAAAAATGTATTTTAAAATCTTCGCCCAAGAATATGTTTATTATTTTTATAGAGAGAGGGAGAAAGAACAAAACATCAATAAGAGAGGAACATCGTCTGCCTCCCATATGTGCCCCAGCCAGGGATCAAACACAACCTAGGCAGCATCCTGACTAGGCATCAAACCCAAAACCTTTTCCATGCACAAGAAGATGCTCCAACCAACTTCGACACATGGTCAGGGCAATTTTGTTGATTTTTATACAATTAGAATCAAGATGCTTGTTACATGGAGGCATTCATTACCCTGTGCCTTTGCTCATGCCTTGCTGCTTACTCTCAGAATACATACTCACCTACCTCTCTATGGGTAAAGAGAAACATACAGAAACATGGGCTTAGGAGTTTGATGATCAAGTTGAATCCTGCCACCGCCACTTACCAGCTGTCTGACCTTGAAGAGGCTACCCTCTGCTTTAGTTTCCTCATCTGTAAATAGGGATAATGATCATGCCTATAACGTGTGATGAAATAGTGCCAGCAAAAGACACAGAATAAGCCTCAGTAAATGTCAGTAATATTAATATGTAAGACTCCTTTTAGGGAGTGTTCTGCCCTCCCAGACCTGGGATTCATACAAGATGCACAGTGCACTAGAGTCAAGAACATTCTTTTTTTCCTTAGCATTTACTTCATCAGTGCTGTTTATCCAAAGACCACCAAAAGCAGACCTGTAGTGAAACAAGGTGGATTCACAGTTGTCAATGTAAGAAATGTCCAAACCTATAAGAATTTTTGAGTTTACCTGGGCCAAACTGACAATTGCCAGGGAGCAAAATCTCAATGGATTGACAAAATGTTCCAGAAATGGTACTTTTACCACTTATTTTGCACATCAAAATCAAAGGGGAAGACAGAAGGGGGTTTCATGAAATTCACTGGTGATAGATTAGGGAGGTGGGAGAAAGCAAATGGGGGCTGGCAAATCTCTGGGGCCAGATAAAAAGCAAAATGCATAGACATATATATACTTCTTTTACATTGGTGGGGACAGGATAACCACGAGGGGAGTTGTGGTCTCCCTTCTGGTTGTGTCCAGAAAAAACGAAATTACTTTGTTATTCCAAAGGCATTTATGAAGTATCTTATCCTAGAGAGGAAAAGACAACAGGCAGGCTCAGTTAAGGTAAAGATTGACCTTTCTTAGGGAACAGCACAGGCCTAGAACATGACTGCCTGCCACGTCTAGTGAGAGAGTTAATTTCAGACCATCCTACGTGGTTACTTGGGGTCTCTGAGTTTGTAAGGATGCCATGCAGGCCTCCCCTGGCCCCTTTTCATCCATACAGTGAGGGAGATCATAGACCATGGGGAGTATCTTAGTAAGAAGGTGTTCGAAGGAACTTACTTCAGGATTTGGGTTTTGGTTGGATGATTTGGGGCTGCATCTGAGGAAGTGGGATTTTGCTGTCCAAAAGCAGGGCAAATCTGTAGTTGGCTCTCTCCATCTCATCTGTAGGAAGAAAGACTAGCTGGAGGAAAAGCCGTCGTTTGCAAAGCAGCAGCCCTGAGCTGTTGGGCATTCTGCAGGTGGTATAGTGAGCTTATTTTTGTCTGTGCTTAGACAAAATTATGAAGTGACCTTGTTTTGTCTCATGTTATCATACTCTCCAAGTAACTTTGTCTGAGAATGGTATTCTGAGAGTTTGTGTTCTATAGGAGAATAATATTGACCTAGTCTGAGTGCCAGGTTGGTTTCTGAATGTCAGGGGCTGCTATTTTTTGTTGTTTCCTTTTTTGTTAAGTAAGTTATTTGGGCTAGGTTTCTAGCCCAAATGGTATGTGGATGTATTCATCTATTCAACAAAACATGGAGTATCTATATCTAATGCACACCACACACTCTGCTAAACACAGAAAACATAGCAAGAACCCTGTATTCAAAGAGCTCTGAGTCTAGCATAAGAAGAGATTTCCAGGTTGCCTGTTCAGTCAACCATTAAAAAAAAAATGCTTTCTTCAACTTTGTCACAAAGAAGTACTTCAGGCTATGCCCAGACACTCCAGTGACAATAAACACCTGCTCCCAGCAGGCAATGTTAGAGAGTCAATGTTAGAAACTCTGTCCTTCCCTTGATCTGTAATCTCTCTTTTTTAAAAAATTTTATTGTTGTATTACATCCATCCCCTTTTTGCTCCCCTCTGTCCCCCTCCCCACCCACCCATTCCCCCCAAAGTCAATCCCACCTGTTGTCCATGTCCATGGTTCCTTTATACTAGGTTCTTGTCTAAACTGCTCTCCTTTCTTGCCTCTGCCTCCCCCCTCCCCGCAACCCCTTTCCCGCTGACCACTGAAGGCCTATTCACTGTATTTATATATTTGGTTCTGTTTTGCTTGTTGTTAGTTTTGTTCATTATTGTCCTGTAATGGGTGAGATCATAAGATCTTGCTCCTGTATTCCGCCACCTGGCCTGTGTCTTCCCAAACACACACAAGCTTTCTGCATGTTCCCCGTCACCCCTTTACCTAGTCAACACGTGGAAGGTATACACGAACTCTGATTCCCATCTCAATTCTGTACTGACTACTCATATTTTTCTCAAAAGAATGCTTTAATTCAACAAATGTTGATTCTATGTCCATGTATGCCTTTGCTATTTAGGTCTATTTTGTCTGACTAGATGACAGAGACCACGTTTTGGGGTTTTCCAAATTACAGTGAGAGCAGCAAGCACTAGATGGCAGCATCTTACTTCATTCGGGACTGGCACAATGGCCTAGGAGCTGCATCCCTGTCTCTTCAGCTTGAGAGAACTGAGTCAAAGGACGGAATTACCCAGTTTCTTCTTCGCCACCAGGTGGGACAACCCTGGCCAGATTCTTCTGGGTATGTATTTATCCTATTTGTGATTATTGCTAGGAAAAATGGGCCCCTTCCTTAACAACCCTTTTATATATTATTGTTTAATATTACCTTCTTTCCTTTCCTCATATAAAGTTGCATTTAACCCTGGAACTAATGATTGGATACTTTCTGAATCCATAAACACAAAGATAGTTACTCCTTAAACCTTATCTTTTCGGATATGAAATAAAAACGTGTAATTCTCAAATTATGAAGACTCAAAGTTTTGCCATCCTCCTTGGCACAGATAAGATACTCAATTTCTTACCCTTGTAAAGTTAATACCTTAGAACACAATATGCATATTCTGTGCTCTTACAAAATGTATGTCAGGTCCTGGCCAATGTGGCCCCTTTGGTTGGAGTGTCGTCCTGTAACAAAGTTTGTGGGTTTGGTTCCTGGTCAGAGCACATGCCTGGGTTTCAGGTTCAATGCCCAGCCTGGGCACACGCAGGAGGCGACAAATCAATGTTTCTCTCTCCCTTCCTCTCTCCTTAAAGCAATGAAAAAATGTCCTCGGGTGAGGATAAAAAGAAAAAGATCTATATCAGAAAAGATGTGCCATAAATTTAGTTTAAAACAAGTTGGTGACATATCAACACATATGTTTCTGAACTCAAAATCTGAGGAGTTGAACTTGGTACACTAGAAATTTTTTAAAGATGTAATTTCATACTGTTTCTGCGAAACTGCCGGAGGGTCAGATAATAACTTGCCACTATGGAGGACAGGAAGAACAGATTTCCTGAGATTATGTTTCAGTGTCAGAGCCGGCAGAGACCCAGGAATTCCAATTTCCAGTCCAAAGATCTATTAATTTGCTTTGTTGCAATGGGCTATATTTGTTTAATCTTAGCACCGATATCCTTCATTATAAAAAATATATGTATTATAAGTTCAGCATTTTATTTTTTAAATGAAAATTACTTTTTAAACTTTTTAAAAAAGATTTTATTATTTTTAGAGAGAAGGGCAGGGAGGGAGGAAGAAAAGGAGAGAAACATCCATGTATGGTTGCCTTTCACCTGCCTCCAGCTACAGACCTGGCTGGAGACTTGGCTTGCAACCGGGTTATGTGCCCTGGCTGGGAAATTGAACCAGCGACCTTTGGGTTTGCAGGTCGGTGCCCATCCACTGAACCAACAGCCAGGGCAAGATCAGCATTTTAAAAAGCTATGTGTCATGGGTTTAGCATTTTTTATTTGAAAGGCAGTGTGCTGTAATGAAAAACATAGTTTTAGAGTCAACCATCCTACATTACAGGCTCAGCTTTGCCGCTTTTCAGCTGTGTGTTAGCCTTGGGGACGTTGCCCAGCTTTTCTGAACTGCTGTTTTCTTTTAATGTTGTTGGGAGAGTTACCTGGGGCTGTGTGAGTTATGAAAAGCACTTAGAATGTCTAACATATGCTAGTTACTCAACACTTAGATACAATTATTATTAATTGAATTGTTCCAAGAGGAGGATATCTGTAAGGTCATGGTGAGAGACCCTGGTGGCCTGGGAGAAGTCAGATGGTTCCAGTGTCTGATCTCAACACCATGTTCACCTCTCAGGAAGCACAGGAAATGAATGCAGGAGAGAAAAACCACGGCATAGAAATGCCAAGCAACATAAATAAGAATAAACTAATGATTTATATTATTTTTTTTTTTAAGGTTTTATTTATTCATTTTTAGAGAGGGGAAGGGAGGGAGAAAGAGTGGGAGAGAAACATCCATGTGAGAAAGAAGTATCGATCATTTGCCTCTAGTACATGCCTTGACTGGGGACCAAACTTTCAACCTATTCATGCACCCTGACCAGGAGTTGAACTAGTGACCTTTCAGTTTGCAGGATGACACCCAACCAACTGAACCACACCAGTCAAGGCTATGAATTAAATTCTTTATTATCCATCCCCTGGTTCCAGTCAGATTTGTATTTTGTCCATTCCAGATAGCTCTTGTAGGCTGGGGGCAAAGCAGGGTTGTGGAGACAGGTAATATGATTTTGAATATCCATTCCAAGCTAGCAACTTTCTATTGAGAAATCTTTGTACATTTTGTAATAAAAAGTAGCAACAATAGTACCTAATGCTTTGGCTATATCTATATGATCATGGACCATCACTGACGGTTAAGTCCTTAGAGCCAGATCATAATTACTCTTTTCTTCTGGTAGCCCCTAGCTCAGTTCCTCGAATATTCATTCACCTTTGTTTTTGTTAGGTTTATAACTAAGTGCATTCATGTGAAGCTAGTTTTGGCTCTTCTACCAATTAGAAAAGTCATTTTCTCCTTCTGGGCTTCAGCTCCACATCTATAAAATGAGAGAGTGATCAAAAAGCCTCTTCTAGTTCTCATTTCCTATAATACATAGTTTTCACTCTCTCAAAGCTGCCAAAAAAAAAAAGAAAGAAAGAAAGAAAGATAAATTCTGCAAAGAAATGTATGTTCACAGTTTTCCTAGCTTTGAATAGCCTTGGACCATAAGTGGATGATAAACTGGATAGAAAACTGAATTATAAGCAAAATGTACTAAAATAAAAAAGGATAAAATAACAGGGATTGAGGGTATTTTTAGAGTAGCAAAAGGTCTTTTTGAGAAAGTTGACCCTCCTGCCAGATGACCTTTGAGAGTCCAATCTATGTATTCTTAATTAAATTTATTGGGGTGGCATTGGTTAATAAGATTGCATAAGTTTCAAGTGTACAGTCTACTTCATTCATATATAGACACAAAGTTTAGTCTCTTTCCATCACCGTGTATTTGACCTACTTTACCCTCTTCAATCTTCCCCAACCTGCTTCTCCTCCAGTAACCACCATACTGTTGTCTGTGTCTATTACGTATTTTTGCTTTGTTTGTTCATTTGTTGCTTTCTGTTGTGTATCCTACATGTGAATACAACCATATGGTTCCTGTTCTCTTCCATTTGACCTATTTCACTTACATGATACTCAAGATCTATCCATGTTGTCACAAATGGCAGTATTTCATCTTTTCTTACAGCTGAGTAATATTCCATTGTGTGTGTGTGTGTGTGTGTGTGTATATATATATATACCCTATCTTTATCCAATCATCCACTGAGGGGCCCTTAGGTTGTTTTCATGACTTGGCCACTATGAATAATGCTGCAATGAACATAGGTATATATTTCTTTATAACTAAAAGTTTCCAAGTTTTTTGAATAGATACCCAGAAGAGGTATTGCTGGGTCATAAGGTAGCTCTATTTCGAATTTTTTGAAGACTCTCTATGCTGTTTTTTACAGTGGCTTCACCATTTACATTCCCATTCCCTTCAGCATATACAATGATTTTTCCCCCCACATCCTCACTAACACTTGTTATTTTTTTGTTTCTTGATAGTAATCATTATAACAGATGTGAGGTGGTATCTTATTGTGGTTTTGATTTGAATTTCCCTATATCTAGTGAAGTTGAGCAACTATCATAAATTTCTTGGCCATTTATGTGTTCTCTTGGGAAAAGTGTTTATTCAGATTCTCTGTCCATTTTTACTTTTTAAAAATATTTGTATTAAATATTTAAAAATTTTTTAATAATAAAATATTTTTATTTATTATTTTTAGAGAAGAGGGAAGGGAAAGAGGAAGAAAGGGAGAGAAACATCAGTGTATCATTGCCTTTCACCTGCCTCCAGCTGGGGACCTGGCTGGAGACCTGGCCTGCAACCTGGGTATGTGCCCTGACTTGGAATCAAACCAGTGACCCAATCTACTGAGTCACACCAGTCAGGGCTCAGTCTGGTTTTAAATTGGATTGTTTTTTGTTGTCAAGTTGTGTGAGTTCTTTATGTATTGTGGATGTTATCCCCTTGGTGGAGGTATTTTTTTGTAAATATCTTCTGCCATTCCACTGGTGGCTATTTTTTTTTTTTTTTTTTTAACGGTATCTTTTACTGTGCAGAAGCTGTTTAGTTTGCATAGTTCCATTCATTTATTTTTGCTTCTACTTCCCTTGCCTTAAGGATCTAATTCATAAAATCCTCTCTGAAACCAAGGCCTGTAAGTTTAGAAACTATTTTCTTCTATGTATTTTTTTGTTTTAGGTGTTATATTTAGATCTGATCCATCAAGTTTATTTTTGTTTATTGTATCAAATAGCACTCTAGCTTCATTCATTTGCATGTAGCTTTTCAATTTTCTCAGCACCATTTATTGAAAAGACTTTCCTTTCTCCATTATGTTTTTTGTCTTCCTTGTCAAAAATTAGATACTCAAATACATGCAGAATTACTTCTGAGCTCTCAACTCTTATCTGTTAGTTTATGTGTATGTTTTTCTGCTAATACCATACTCTTTTATTATTGTAGCTTTGTAGTATCATTTGAAGTAAAGGATTCATTGGGATTTTGATGGGATTGCATTAAATCTGTATATTGCTTTGGGTAATATGGCCATTTTAACTATGTTGATTCTTCCAGTCCATGAACATGAAATACCTTTCCATCTTTTTGTGTCTTCTTCAGTTTCTTTCAATGATGTTTTATAAAACCACATTTCATATATACAGAAGTCCTTTTGCTTCTGATTATATCTTATCCTTATTTACCTGTGCATGTTTAGTTCTTTATTTTCTCCCATTTTGTGTTTTTGTTGTCACAAACTATTACTTTTTATGTTGTGAGTTCATTCACCTGTCATTGGGACAAGTGTACACTTTGGAACCCTAGGAAGATAAAATCTATGTACAGTTTGGACTAATGTGACAGTGAGAAAGCTTCAAATGTGTACAGGGTGGTGGCTACTGCAATAGCACTTGGCAAATCTGAATGAAGTACAGTATTTTGAATGAAAATAATAAAATCAAGTTAACCCAGTCATTATTCTTTAATTCACTCTCATTTCCTAAAGGAAAAGAAAACCATTAGTTTTGGTAATAGGGCGCTATACTTATTAACTAATACTAACCAAATTTTACAAATTAGACATTTCAAATTATTGCTTTAATCATTAAATATTTACTGGCCATCTATTATGTGCCAGGTGATAGCCATTCACTTAGCAGGCCCTTTACTAGGACTGACTTCAAAGAAGAGTAATGTATAATCATACATAAGCATTCTTGACCTAGTGAGAAGATACGAATTCATGTGTCATGGGAATTACAAAGGGGTCATATGTACCTTGAGGGTAGGATAGGCTTAACCTAAGGGTAAGGTAATGTTCTATCTAAGCCTTAAATGAAAATACTAGGTGACAAAAGTGAAAAAGTCCAACCCTTGCAAAGAGATAAGCATGGGCAAATGTGTAGAGTGGGGAAAGGGGTCTGTGTATCTGAGGCCTAGCAAGCAAGTGTGGCGACAATGGGTGTTGTATGAGGAAAGCAGGGAGTGGGGGTAGAACAGAAGAATTAGAGGAGTTTTAATTAAAAATGGATCTGCCCAGTGACCCCACTTCTGGGGATATAGCCCAAAAAAACCCAAAACACTAATTTGAAAGAACATAAGATCCCTTTGTTCATTGCAGTGTTATTTACAATCGCTGAGATAAGGAAGCAGCCCAAGTGCCCATCAATAGAGGAGTGGATGAAACAACCATGAGACATTATACAATGGAATTCTACTTGGCCGTAAAATAAGAAGAAAATGTTATTCTTTGCAACAGCACAGGTGGATCTGGGGAGCATTATGCTAAGTGAAATAAGCCAGCCAGAGAAAAACAAATACCATATGATTTCACTCATATGTGGAATCTAATGAAAAAAAAACTGAGCTAAAAACAAAATAGAGACAGGCTCATAGACAGAGAGCAGGATGACAGCTGTAGGGGGTATGTTAGGGGGTAAGGGATCAGGAACAAAAGGAAAAAGGGCCCATGGACATGGACAACAGAGTGGTAGTTGCAGGGTAGAGGGAGGTATAAGGAGGATAAATGGTAATGGAAAAATACAACAAAAAGAACTAGAGGTGATAAGGCTATGACAGGTTGGGCCAGGTTGGGAGGGGATTTGTATTCAAGCTAAGGGCTTTAGAGTTTGGGGAACTGACCAAAGCTTTTAAGAAGCAGAGGCACAGTTTTCCAGATTGGATAAGTAGAGATGTCATTAGTAGAGATTAAGTATGAGGGGGGACACAAAACACACCCCTGACATTTATTTATAAAAAACTATGTATTCTTACATGTTTAAACCTCAGTCACCTTCAAAGTACTCTCCATTTGATGCAATACACCTATTGAGATGTTTTTTTCCTTTGCTTAAAATAGTTTTTGAACTCATTGATTTTGATGCCTTTTAGCACTTCTGCTATTTTTTATTTCACCTCTTCCCTATTGGTAAAATACTTCCCTTTGAGGACTTTTTTTTCATTCAGGGAAACAAACAAACAAATAAAATGGTTGATCAGGGCAAGATCTGGTGAATAGGGAGGGTGCAGAGTGGGGATCATGTTGTTTTTTGGTCAAAAACTGCTGAACACTCAGTGCAGTGAGGGCAGGCACACTCGTAAATCACCCACCATGAAATGGGCAAACACGTTGAAAGAGTGTTCAAAAAATAAATTCACTGAAGCTGAATGCAACCGCTCACAACAACGCTAACTAGTACACTCATACAAGTGGGTTCTCAGAACATTCACCAAGCAGGAGAAGCCTGTATTACAAGGGATCTGCCTTCCAGAAGATAATTCAGGGTATTTTTGGTCTCTTGTCTTATATGGAAGACAGAATATTGCTGGAGAGTGCAGTGATCATTAATGTTTTGCCTACCTGGTGCTTCTCCCATTCCCTGCGGATAGCGGGCATACCTGTTCTCCCTTGCCCGACTTGACTACACGAACACGATGAGAGCAACCATTCTTTTTATTAATGTGACCCCATCTCCTTAGCTATAATTGTTCTGAGGGTGGTTACTACATGCAGATTTGTTTGGTCATACTCCCCTCCACTGTTAAGAGATTTGGCCAATCCAGGGGCATGTGACCCAAATTCAGACCCTCAATAATCCTGAATTTTGAGTGGGTGCTAAGGGAAAGGAGCTTTTTTTCTCAGGCAGTGAATCCACAAAGCTGAAAGTGTAGAGATGCTAATGGTTAGAAGCTGATCTTCAGTAAAGAAAAACTGAAACTAGCAAATGGAGAGAAGTACGTGTGAGACACACAAAGAAAGGGAGTTCTGGTGGCCTTTCAGTCCTTGGTTCCAGGCATCCCTGAAGCAAATTCAATCCCTGCTTGTCCCATGGTTTGGTGAACATGAACCAATAAACTACCCTTTTTCCCTAAGGTGGTTACTATTGAGTTTCTGACACTTGGAACCAAGAGCCCTGGCTACTCAAGACAGGAAAATAATTAACTGTGATCTTGATATATTACAGTTTAAAAGATTTTTTCTTTTCGTGGTAATGGAGCTCAAGAGAAAGGTCAGAACTAGAGCTATAGAATTGAAAGTCATATTTAGATAACTGGTTGTTAAAGGCATGGAAATGGGTGAGCTTGCCTAAAGTAAGCACAGAAAGTGACAGAAGGCCAAGGATGGAACCTTGAAGAATGTCAATGTCTAAGAGGGTCCATAAAAGGAGAAAACAGCTGTTTCACACCCAGGCCAGTCCTGAGCGTACCCAGCTCTTGCAGTCCCATGGTCCTCAGTGGGCAGAAAGCAATCTGTGAAAGTCTATGAAGGTATCAGTACCTTTCTTTTTTTTTTTTTTAACTGCTGTAGGCTACGTCTTCTGAAATCTGCTTCCCAGAGCTTTTGGGCATGGGAGTAACTTTTGATTCTTCTTTTCCAAAATGCTCTTTCCTACATTTGAAATCTGATTTCATTACCTTAGGTCTCTCTTCTTCAGTGTTAAATCTCTCACTTCTTTCAGCCTGAATTGACACTCATCTGATAATTATCAGATTTTTCTGAACTCTTCTAAATGTTTGTGTTGCAAAGGGTTAGGATGATATCTGGAACAGACATACTATTTCAGACACAATGTTCCCAATGCAGAGCACACTGGAACCACTACCTTCCCCATTGGAACGCCACACCCATTGCACTGTTGGGAAATATTGCACTTGTGAACAACCAAATTATCCTAGATCTCCCCCCCCCCCCCCAGAAATTTCTGGGAAACCAGACAAAGAATCTGTAATCAATGTTGAACTTAAAGGCCTTTACATTTGTCTCTGTTAAATTATTTTTAATAAGAAAAGATGATTATTATAACCTTATTTTTAAGGTAAAGATAATTAGAACCAGTATATCTGGTTAAAAATAGAACAGTGTTAAATATAGTGCATACATAAGTGGAACATCATGTGTCTGTCAAAATGATCTCCTGATGCATAGGTAATGACATAGAAAAGTGCTTAGGGTACATGTTAAGGAAAATGCTGGGTTTAATTGGCTTAACAATAACCCGCAATCTTTGGACCAACTGAAAATGCTGGGTTTAAACCATATGTAATAAGAACTTGTTTAAAGTCTTTCCAGTAGCAAAGGGACTGGAACTCAGTGGCAGGACGGGAGTGTCCCTCTTCAATTTAATCTTACTGGTATTAATTCACTTTTCCAACTTGAGGAAATTATTTTTTATCCTAATCCTATTGCCCAACATTTTTGTCATTCAAAAATTTATCTTGCAAGATGGGAGATAAAAGTGTTTCTACTGTTGGGTCATAATAGAGGACTATAGTAAATCTCCAGGAATGTACTGAATTTTTGAATCAGAGTAACCCATACCTGTCTGGATATATGATTTAATCACTACACTGATCTCTAATGATATATTCTTAGAAAATACATCCAGACTGAGAGTCACCAAAAGATCATTTCATTCAGCTTCCCATCTCCAGCCAGACTTGGGATTATACCTTTTAGGAAGAGCCTGGTAGCCCAGGATTCCCATTGGTTTCCTGGAAACCAAAAATCCTGATGTGGTTTGTGACTTGGTGTATGATTTTGACCAAAGGATGTAACCAAGACTCTTGCTTCTCCTGTGTGCAAAATGGGATTGGCTTTAATGAAGGTCCTCATGTTTGTGTAGTCTCCAGAGACAAGATATAATTCAAACAAGGACCTGTTGGATTCACCTGCAGCAGAAGGATGGTTGATTAGAACAAATGGGTGTTGATCTTAAAGAACCTCAGGTAGAAGCTGAGGAGCACTGACAGCACAATATAGAAAGTAAGGGGGGAAAAACATCAAAAAAGGAAAATAGGGAAATTCTGGGAAAGAAATCATGATGCATGTTTAATAATGCCTTTCATTTTGATGATACCAAAAGGTGATATATTTGTATCCCATGTAAATTCTGCGTATGCTTAACAAAAGTCCTGCTTCCTTTCATGGCGTTCTTGAAGGACAAAAGAGACTCATCTATCTGAACACCATTAAACAGGGAAATTATTAGTGAGCTACCTTCTGAATACCTCTTAAATCTGATATGTCTATAAAATACTTGAATTACTGGGAAAGAATCACAAAACACAAGGAACTTACTGGTCAGTGTAGGGGAGGAAAAAACTGTTCCTTTACTTTCTGGCTGAGACTCCTGTAATGAAAGACAGATTAACAAGAGGGGAAAAAGCAGAAGTTTATTAATATGTATACCTTATATGTACATGAGAGATGCCCAGGAAAAAATGAGTAACTCCCTGAGGTGGTTTAGAATTCAAACTTAAATACCATCTTAATAGGGAAATGTGGTGGGGGGTACGGTGTATTGAAGAAATGTAGGTCTCTTAGGAGATGATAAATGAGTTTTTGGAAGGATGGATGGGTCCTTAGAAGAATAGATGGGCGGTAAGATACACTGTGACAAAGCTTGCCTGGGTGTGGTGGTGACTTCTTGTCTCTTGTGGTAAGAACCAATCCTCTCTAGTTGATGAAACTCCAGGGGAGGAGATTTATAATAACCGATTTGTTTTTGGAGGATCTGTCCTTAGGCAGATAAAGGGTGTTCAGAAAAAGGATCTCCTTTGCATTGACTGTTTTCAAGTGCCCACAGCTCAAAATGATCAAAATACCAGAGCTACATACTTTCAGGTGGCATGTCCTGAACTGTCATATTGTGCAGTGGCTTGTTCTGCTATCCTTCATTAATACAGGCACACCTAAGAGATATTGCAGATTTGGTTCCAGACCACTGCCATAAAGCAAATATCACAATAAGTGAGTCACATGAATTTTTTGGTTTCCCAGTGCTTAAAAGGGTTATGTTTATTTGCACAACACTGTAGTCTATTACATGTGCAATAATGTTATTTCTAAAAAATAATGTCAATACTTTAGTAAAAAATACTTAGTCAATAAATAATGGTCATCATCATCTGCACCTTCAGCCAGATGTAGATGTAATATTTTTGTTGGTGGAAGATCTTGCCTCAATGATCAGGGTGGTAGTTGCTGGGGAAGCATTAAAGCTTCCCCAGCTTTAGCAAGTTCTTAAAATAAGACAATAATGAACTTGCTGCATCAATTGACTGTTCCTTTCATGAGTGATTTTTCTGTAGCATGTGATGCTGTTTGATAGTGTTTTACCCACAGTAGAATTTCTTTTAAAATTGGTCAGTCTTCTCAAACCCTGCTACTGCTTTATCAACTAAGTTTATGTAATACTCTAAATCCTGTTGTCATTTCAACAATCTTCACAGCATGTTGGTTTTTTCTCAAGAAACCACTTTCTTTTCTCATCCCTAAGAAGCAACTCCTCATCTGTTCAAATGTTAATTGATTGCAGCAATTCAGTCAATTCAGGCTTCACTTTTAATTCTAGCTCTCCTGCTATTTCCACTGCATTTGCAGTTACTTCCTCTACTGAAGTTGTGAACCCCTCAATATTATTCATGAGGGTTAGAATCTACTTCCTCCCAACTCCTGTTCATGCTGACGTTTTGACCTCTTCCCATGAATTACAAATATCCTTAATGGCATCTAGAATCCTTTCAAAAAGGTTTTCAATTTACTTTGCCCATATCCAACAGAGGAGTCACCATCTATGGCAGCTATAGCCTTATGAAATGAATTTCTTAAATAATAATACTTGAAAGTTAAAATTACTCCTTAATCCATAGGCTGCAGAATGGATGCTATTCTAGCAGGCATGAAAACAACATTCACCTCATTGTATATCTTTATCAGAGCTTTATCAGAGCTTTATCTTTATCTTTGGATGACTAAGCCCATTGTCAATGAGCAGTAATATTTTGAAAGGAATCTTTTTTTTTTTTCTGAGAAGTTGATCTCAACAGCAGGGTGAAAATATTCAGCAAGCCATGTTGTAAACAGATGTGCTGTCCTCCAGGCTTCGTTCCTTTTATAGGGAGTAGGCAGAGTAGATTTACCGTAATTCTTAAGGGCTCTAGGATTTTCAGAATGGTAAATGAGCATTGGCTTCAACTTAAAGCCACCAACTGCAAAGCCCCTTATAAGAGAGTCAGCCTGTCCTTTGACCTCTCTTCTTTAGCCATGAAAGTCCTAGATGTCATCTTTTTCTAATATAAGGTTGTTTCATCTACATTGAAAACCAGTTGTTTAGGGTAGGTAGCCACCTTCATTAATTATCTTAGATCTGAGTAACTTGCTGCTTCATCTCGCAATTTTATATGGGATGGCTTCTTTCTTCAACCTCATGAAACAACTTTTGCTAGTTTCAAATTCCTGCAGCTCCCTCACCTCTTTCTGCCTTCCTAGAATCGAAGAGTTAGTACCTTATTCTGGATTAGGTTTTGGCTTAAGAGAATGTTGTGGTTCATTTGATCTTCTATCCAAATCACTAAAACTTGCTCCATATCAGCCATAAAGCTGTTTTATTTTTTTAACCATTCATATATTCACTGTAGCATTTACCGAAGGGAAAGTTTTTAAAGGAAATTAAGCTTGGCTAACTGGTGCAAGAGGCCTAGCTTTCGGCCTATCTTAGCTTTAGACACACCTTCCTTGCTAGTTTAATCATTTCTAGCTTTTGATTTAAAGTGAGAGATGTATGACTCTTCATTTCACTTGAATACTTAGAAGCTATCATCAGGGTATTAACTAACCTAATTTCAATAATCTTGCATCCCAGGGAATCGGGAGGCCTAAGGAGAGGAAGAGACACAGGGGACTGGCAAGTTAGTTGGTAGAGCAGTTATGACACACATATTAACTGATTAAACTCACCATTTTATATAGGCATGGCTTGTGGTGCTCCAAAGCAATTATAGTAATGACATAAAAATCACCGATCACAGATCTCCATAACAAATATAGTTATCATAAAAAACTTTGAAATATTGTGGGAATTACCAAAATGTGACACGGACATAAATATTGGAAAAATCATGTCAGTTGACTTGCTCAACTCAGGGTTACCACAAACCTCCAATTTGTGAAAAATGCAATATCTTCAAAGTGCTCTATAGCAAAATGCATTAAAACGAAATATGCCTGTATTTGCAAAAAACAAAGTATTTCTTGGATCAGAAGCTAGGGTCATAATTACCCTAACACTATTCAGTACTTTGCAGTTGAAAATTACTGCCATTTGAGATATATTATCTGAGGATGTAAGAAGTAATAAATGGATGTGTCTTTATTAATCAACTAATAGTACATGAAATTAACCAGGATCAAGCCGAAATACAATCTTTGTGGGGGAATCCTCTGACCTTCAGTAAATCCCCCAGTGCTGAGGATGAAATAAAACTGTCCCTTACAGCAAGTGCAGGGGAAGAAGGCTGACCAGTGGCTCGAGGCCAAAGGTGTGGTTTTTTCCTTGTTCAGATCTTTCTTTTTTTTAATTTTTAAAAAAGATTTTATTGATTTATTTATTAAAAAAATTATTTTTAGAAGGGAGAGAGGCAGAGAGGGAAAGAAACATCAAGGTATGGTTGCCTTTCACCTGCCTCCAGCTACAGATCTGGCTGGAGACCTGGCTTGCAACCTGGTTTTGTGCCCTGGCTGGGGAACAGGACCAGTGGCCTTTGAGTTCGCAGGCCGGCACCTGTCCACTGTGCAACCAACCAGGGCCTGGATCTTTTATTGAAACGCAGTAAACCTGAAGGCATGTAGCTTGTCGATCAATGCTAAACAATGCTAATTATAAGGAAACAGAAAAAACGTGTGAAGGGGCAGAAAGACCTCAATCAGGTCAGGATGTGCATTCAAATTTAAAAAACATCTGTTTTTCATGTTGATATGACAAAGGATTAGGGGAGGTGAGAAAATAGACCAGGCTTTATGGCATCTAAAATATTTTCTCATGGCCCAGTTCCCCCTCCCCTGGGGTCCACTGGCTATAACATGGAAACATGTATGTATCCAGCCTTCCCAGTTTTCTGGTTGGGTCTTACAGACCTAGCCTGGCCCATGTGGGACTCCAAATTTCAATATTTTCCTAAGTGGGCCCCAGCAAATCTTGATTTCTCCTTTTACTCCTCATTTTGCCACTTGGCTACCCCTAAGAAGGTGATTGATTATCTTGATGAAGAGCAAACTTCCCTTGTCTTTTAAAACTGATGTTTTAAAATGAACTCCTGTGCGTTGTCATAGTGATAAAGTGTTTCTCCAGGATGCATCATAGCCTGCTTATTGCTTTTGGGAGAAAATTACTGAACACCTTGCAGCTACTTATCCCAACATCTTGACCATGACCAAAGGCAACCTACACTGTCATGCATGTCTCTACATTCCCAAAGAAGCTCACTTGCCATGAAAATGAAGTACAATGTCTGTATCTTGCTTTCTCAGTCAGTTCATGATGGGTAATCACATCTAGAGCTCAAAAGGAACTTGATATCGTCCTCAATACCCTACAGTGTTACTATGCAAATGATGGTGGCCAGTTACTCTTTTTCTTTGATAACAAACTGGAGGGACTGGTTTTAAGCTACAGCACAAGATCTTTCAGTAAGTCATTAAGAATTGCCTGTTACAGTTTTAAGACATGGAATTGATGACCATGGGCAGCTCTGAAACTGCTTGCCTTGAGAATTTTAACAATAGGAAAGACAGACAGATGAATGGGACAGTCTGCCAGGGTAAAGGTTACATAGAAGTCTCCCTCCATGGATGTTCTTCTAGGCAGACTTGCACTTGTCCTTAGAAATGCACTTTCATGAGACTTATGACAAAGTCTTACCTTATCTACCCTACTAGACTCTAGCAATGTTTACGGTAATGAGAATATTTGGCATGGTGCCATGTGCATAGTAGATATTCAAGAAAAATTTGGGAGTGAATGAATTCAATTCAGATAAAATGTGTTTTTGGAATGGCTCATTTCCTCTTTTTTTAATCCTCTTCCTCCTTTTAGCATCCTTCCCACCTCCAGTGAGCTCCAAAATCTCTTCTAGCTCAGAAGTTTTACTAGTGTGGACTTACTAGTGTTGTTATAGCATCATCGCATATTTCTTTGGAAACACCCAAAGATCTTATAAGCCACGTGTGAATGTGAATTCTTTAATAACAGAACAAAGTTCCCAATTATATATACATATTAGTTCACAATTCTACGGACTCTTTCACAAATAAGCAAGCTAGAGCTTAGGTTGTAACATATACAAGGTCAAATAGCTAATAAAAGATATAAACTCACACCTGTCTACCTCCAAAGCCCGGCGCTTAAACAGAAGTCCACACAAGTTCTCTTGCCCAGGAATATACTATATATGCATATAGTCATCGCAAGGAGAGGCCAAGATGTTAGTTTCCAATGACAGCAAACCCTGTTCACTGGGACGTGAAAGACATAAATTAAACTGCATGAGGAACTAAATCCCCACCTACATTCAAGACCCATCCAGGTATCTGGCTGCCCAAGCCTGCTTGGTCCTAGCCCAGCCAGCTCAGTGCCTGCAAAATGTAGGTCAGGCTCTGCTGTCTACTGAGATGGTGGGTGTTGCCAGGTGTCAGATGCTAAAGAGGTGCTTAGGGTCCTGATAGTGTGAGTTTATGTTACTGCCTTGCAACTTTGGGACTCCAGCATTTCATCCACCTGTAGAGCTGACAGCCATCCTTCCTTTTCTGGCATCTGAACCACTGGAAATAGGATCTCTCTGTCAATAGTGCAATCTGACAGTTTATTTTTACTCCTTCAGTTGCATTTTGTTCTCTTGTTGGATTGTTAATCCACTGTGGGAGAACTTATGATCACAGAGGACCAAGGCTGTGATGTATTTAGCTGCTACATCAGAAAAAGCAGCAAATACTGAAACCGTGGCGCACACTGCCCCAGGGTTGGTGCTTTGAGTTCGCCCAGTGGACCTTTTGCTTTTTGACTCAATATGTTGATCTGCCCAGACTCCTTTTCTTTTTAATCCTCACCCAAGGACAAGCTCATTGATTTTTAGAGAGAGGGGAAGGGAGGAAGAGAAAAAGGGAGAATAACATGAATGCGAGAGAGAAACAGACTTGTTGCTTCCTGAACATGCCCCAACCAGGCATCGAACCTCCAGGGGTGGAACCTCAACGTTTTGGTATATGGGATGACGCTCCAACTGGCTGTGCCACCCGGTGAAGGCTGCCCAGACTCCTTTTAAAGAAAGTTACAGATTTCCTCCCTGCAATTACAGTGTTAATTGCCTGAGAAAATGTGGTTTAATTTGTACATAGTTTTATTGGATGGAATAAATCACCATCAAGCAATTTTTCTATTGAAGTTTTGTTATTACATGGCCTGAGAAAATCATGCAATTACCATTTAGTGTGGGGATCCACCTGCTCTACAGTAAGAGGTTGGAAAGGCCATTGGGCTTAATTTCAGTGGCACTTGTCTTTGCTTCCAACAGCTGCTTAAGAAATGATAGGGCAGGAGGAGCCAGAACCTGGAGCCCCCGTTTTGAAAGGAAAATAAACTGGCCTCAATTTTCTGAAGCCAAGGCCTATGCTATACATTTGTATCCACTCTCCAGGTTATAGTGATTAGGAAAATAGACTCTGAAGCCAGATGCCTGGGTTCAAAATCTGCCACAACCAGCAGCAGGCTATGTGATACCTCTGTGGTTTGGTTTCCTTGTCAGTCAAGCAGTACCTGTCTCCCATGGCCCTCATAATGGTTAAATGCGTTCATCTATGTCAAGGGTTTAGGACACAGCCTGGGCTGGAGTAAGTACATTGTACTCGGCACAGTGCCTAGTGTCTAGTAGGCTCAGTAAATGTTTGTGAATGAATAGCAGCAGCATTCCATGCCTCACCTGTAATAATCCCTGCCTGGTGTCATTACCACTCCATCAAAAAGAAAAATCATGAAGAGTTGGAATGACCCACCAAGGAGGAAGTGACAGATTTCTCTTCAGGGTTTTTATAACAATGACTCTCCTCAGTGGATAGTACTGCATATTTACAAGGAGCTAAAGGTCTTAGGAAAAAGAGGAACAGGGAGTTCTTCGAACCAGGGGAACTATTGTCCTCTGCTCACACATTATGGAGGCTAGTTCATGTCGTCAACAAGCCACTGAGTGCCATGAGAGGGTGCACTGAGGTTGACATATCCAGAGACAATAAAATGCTCAAGACCTTCCCAGTGAGTAAGGGAGCACCACTCACTCCCAGGGAGTCTTCCAACCAGATTTCCCAAGTACAGCTCTTGGTCTCGAGTGTACTTTTACCCGCTTATGCCTTATGCTACCTGTTTCCCCACTTCTTGTTCTTCTTTCTTGTGACCCCCAGCCCTCTGGTTAAGAATGACATAATTTATCAATTCACAATATTTGGATATCATGGAAAACAAGATTCTGTGATCCATAGAAGGGAAATTGTCTGGTGATTGTCTCAGTGTTATAGCTGTGGCCCATTCACGTAGATTCAGTATGTCTTTAATATATGTTTGTATGCATGTATACATGTGCATAAATACACATATGCATGGAACTTATAAGTAATTATACATGCATACATTTTTAAAAATACATTTCTGTGTTCCTTCTGCCTTTCCATGATTGTGATCCACAGAACAATCACATTACACCAAATATGACGTCCTGGAAGAGAAAGAAAAAAAATAACCTATTTGTCCTATTTCATGCTTTGAAAGCATGAGAATGCTTTGCATTCTTCAGGAAAAATAAAAAAGCTTTACCAGTAAGTGAACTTGTAACTCCTACAAAGTCAATTAGTTGACTATATTGTATCCGTAACTCAGTTTTGACACTTTCTTAGTTGGTTGTTCCTTATTTCCACATAAGTCCTGCCCATATTCCCTATCCTCCAGACTCTGGGGTCTTCAAGAGAGGAGATGGTGCTTCTCAATGTTGTAACCCTGCTAAGAGCACCTCAAATGTAATAATTTGTTAAATGACATAAGGATATTAATTTACTTGATAAACTGATTGATTATACAAGCATGCAAAAGAGAGAGACACCGTGCGTGCGTGTGTGTGTGTGTGTGTGTGTGTGGTTTGCAAGGAGCAGAAACTCACTTCAGCTCAGCTTTCTCAAGGATAAAAAAAGGGGGGTTATTATAGGATTATGTGAGAACTAGAACTGGACAACATATCAGGATTTCAAGAGTTTTAAGACACCTGCCCTCTTTATCCCTTCTTCAAAATCTTCCCATCTCCATGTATATGCTCTTTTTCCCTTTAGTCTTCATTGATCCATCTTCTCTATATGCTCCATGCTGTTTGCTGCCTATGGATTGACACCCAGCCTCTGATTGGGCTACATTGGGTAGTTGCTTATTCTGACCTAATCAGTGGCCACTCCTGCCAAGAAGACTGGCTGGCCCTGCTCCTTTGAAGGGTGAAAGGTAAGGCTGTGGGCAATGTGGCTAATGGAACAGTAAATGAAGCAGGAACATTACAATTCCCAGTGGATATTCCTGATGAAGGGTTCCAGTACATGTAACAAAACAAAATAACTAACTGTTGGGTGGTATTATGTTCAAATTTGTTCCATGCCCTTCAGACATACTCACTCATTTGGCCTTTCATGAGGTAGTATTAGGGTTGCAAGATTCAGCAAATAAAAAAATATAGGATGGAGGCCCATGCAATATTTGGGACATTCTTATACTAAGAAATTATTTTTTCTTTCTTTTAACTGGGCATATTGTATTTCCTCTGGCAACCCCCTTTAGCTCCATTTTACAGGTGAGGAAATGGAGGCACAGTGAGACAATTTGTTCAAGGACACACAGCTAGGAAATGGCAAAGCCAATTTGGTCTCAGTTCCTGTACTCTTAACCACTGTGCTAAAAATTAACTGCCACTTTAAACCTCTATCCATGACAAGCACATGCAAACACACACACATGTTCACACACGCACACAGTCCTTTGTTCTTGACATGTTTCAAAAGTAAAAATCAAACACTAATGCTTCCTTAGATAGATATAAATCAGAATCCAGGCAAGAGACTGAAATCACAGCAGAAATTCAAACAGGGAAACTTCAATACAAAGACATGTTAACTATTCAAAGGGGTGTTAACTATTGAAAGGAGCACTAGAGAACACTAAGGGGCAGTGAGGCAGAACTGCATAAGACACACAGGGCTAAGGGAAAAGGAACAAGGAAGAACCTTCTAAACTCAGAGAGAAGGGCCCTGAGCCATCGTCCAGGCCACTGAGGACAGTGACGAGGACTGTCAGGTCGGGAAGACACTCACTGCTAAGCCACCAGGTGAAAACACTGCCAGGACACTGCCGTACTGCCTCCTGTCTGCTTCCTCCTGCATTAAAGAACAGGAAACTAGAAGACCCTTCCTTCTCTCCTAGCCTTGAATAGTCCCTCTCACACTCCTATTCTCAACACCTAGCATCAGGCCAGCTGGTGAAAGAGAAATATAACCCACAGAGTACAGCTCCAGCATCACAAAGCAAGATAAAGAAGGTGGGTTTGGATCTGAAAGGCATTAAATTAGTAACTGGCATGGATGGAAAGTACATTTTTTCATCCTAAGGAAGAAAAGAAGCCCAAAACATCATCATGCGAAAAGAAGATAGATCGACTAAAAGAGACATTGGGGCCTAAAAAACTGACAGCCTGCATGAAAACCTCTCTCAGAACAGAGCTATAAACTGCAGTCTGCTGCCAAGATATTGGATAAGCAAGACAAGGTGTTTTAAAGCATCTTGTGGAAAAATATGCAGAATGTAGACAGGTTTTCAACCAAACAAATGTCCAGTACAGAGTTCTTATAACTGATAAATTAATTCTGTAAGATATTGAGTAAAATAATCATCAAAAGATAGATGAATCTTTAGGACTCTCCTTGATAGTGGTAGATATTTACTATGCAAACTATCATTTACCTCCCAAACACTTAACATTTCTGGAGAGTCTGAGACTGATGTTTGTAAAGACAGGGGCATAGATTTGGTGAACTGTGAAGACCTCATTCACTGCCAGAAGGGGACGATCTGAGAATGATGAATAGAGACAATTCTCTCAGTGTGACGGAGATAGTAAGCCAGTGTTGGATCTTGCCACCTTTCCTTGTGCAACAGTAGCCATCCTATACAGTCAGCAGTTACTTTTTTTCTGTAGAATCCTGACTTCCTTACTTCCATATCAGCTTCTCAAATTGCAAAGTGTCCTCTCTGGTTTGCTGTCCAGACAATTATGTCTGTCTTGCAAAAGTGCTGACTCCCCGCCTTGCTGGGCAAATTGAACACATTGCTCTTTCAAATGCTGATGGTGCCAAGGTCAGTCCAAGGGGGTATTCTTCTATATTGGAAGCATGCTTCAGCCTCCTGCCTACATGGGCAGTGCTGTCAGTATTTATGGGACATGCACCCCAGCTGCACCTGCCTTCCTTGACTGAGTTAAAGCCCAGGCCATTCCGTGGACATAAAAATATCTCCTACGTGGGGTCCATGCTTTGCATTCATCCTCTTCTTTAAATTCAAGACCAGGGCTACATCCTATTCCTTATAAAAATACCTAAGTGTGCTTTAGCGATTTTTATATTCCTAATACTTCTTTGACAAGGAATAAGCTTAAAGCTTAAAATTAGGGGCCAGAATCGCTCAGTTCAAATCCCATTTCTAACCGTTACCAGGTATATTAATTTGGGAAGACATTTTTAATTACTCTATGTCTAGTTTCCTCAATGTAGAATGAAAATAATAATAATATCTATTTCAGAGGGTTATTATGAGAGCTAATATATACATAAGAGACTTAGAGTAGGATCAATTGCCTTGGGAACTGCCTTCCTGCCCTAAAGAATTAAAGGCATTAGGAGGAAAGATGGCAACAGAGTAGACAGCAGTGCTAATGGCATTCTCGAGTGCCAGAGCAGCTGGAGGATAGGAAAAGGAGCATGAGACGTCTGCAGGTCCCTAAGAATTGGAGCAGTAAGCATCTGGACTCAGGGGAGCACAGCCCAGAGGCAGCAGAGACCTACAGGAGAGCAGGAGCAGCTCAAAAACAGTGTATGAGAAAGGATAGGAGTGTCTCACAATCAGCCAACTGCAAGGAAAGGAGCAACATACAAAACCAATCCAAATACAACCAGACAGCCCAAGTTAGCAACATAAAGGCCACCCCAAGAGCAACAAGTGGGGGAAATCTCGGAGACTGCAACACTGAACTCCACAAATCTCCTAACACAGAAGAGTGCTCCACAAAGGCAGGGAAGCAAAGCAGATTAACCCAAGAAAGAAAGAAAGAAAAAAAACCAAAAAGAACAAGCAACAACAAACACCCAAAAAGGGTGGGGGATTGGGGGGAGGTCAGTCCATCACCAAAAGGAGAGGAAGAATCCCCAGAAAGATCACCAAATGAAACAGAGGCAAATGCCTTCTCAGATATGGAATTCAAAAGAATGATAATAGAGAAGCTCAATGAGCTCAGCCAGCTCAAAGGAAACTATAAATAACTCCAGGGGAACTACAAAGAACTCCAGGGAAGTTACAATGAACTTACTGAGAGCTACACCAGCATCAGAAAGGACTTAGAAACTATCAGTAAGAGCCAGGAGGAAATGAAGAGTACAATTTTTGAATTGAAGAATACGGTAGCCCCTGGCTGGTAGCACAGTGGATAAGGCGCCAGCCTGCAAACCCAAAGGTCACTGGTTCAATTCCCCAGCCAGGGCACGTAACCAGGTTGCAAGCCAGGTCTCTAGCCAGGTCCGTGGCTGGAGGCAGGTGAAAGACAACCATGCATTGATGTTTCTCTCCCTCTCTGCCTCTCTCCCTTCTCCTCTCCTTGAAAATAATAAGTAAAATCTTAAAAAAAAAAAAAAAAGAATACAGTAGAAGGAATCAACAGTAGGCTAGAGGAAGCAGAGGACTGAATCAGCAAGCTGGAGGACAACATAGACAAATATTCAAAGATAGTACAAGAGAATGAAAAAAGGCAGAAGAAGAATGAAGGGGTTTTAAGAGAGCTGCAGGACAACAGGAAACATAATAACATCTGTATCATAAGGATACCAGAAGAAGAGAAACAAGGGTGGAAAACCTGTTCAAAAAAGTAATGATAGAAAATTTCCCTAACATGAAGAGTGAAAATGTTACTCAAGTTCAGGAAGCACAGAGGGTCCCAATTAAGATCAACCTAAAAAGACCAACTCCAAGGCATTTTATAATTAAAATAGTAAATTTTAAAGATAAAGAGAGAATCCTAAAAGCTTCAAGAGAGAAACAGCAAATAACATATAAGGGGGCTCCAATAAGGCTATCAAATGATTGTTCAGCAGAAACAATTCAAGCCAGAAGGGAATGACAAAAAGTATTTCAAGTAATGGTAAACAAAGGCCTACAACCAAGAACACTCTACCCAGCAAGGCTCTCATTCAAAATGGAAGGAGAAATAAGGAGTTTCCCAGACCAAAAAAAAAAAAAAAAAAGACTAAAAGAATACATCTCTACCAAACCAGCAGTGCAAGAAATGCTAAAGGGTCTGCTTTAAAAAAATAAATAAATTAATTAATTAATTAATTAAGAAACAGAGCCAAAGAGGAACACAGGTACAAAGTGGGGAAATGGCAAAATAAGTATCAATCAATAATAACCTTAAATGTAAATGGATTAAATGTGCCAATCAAAAGACATAGGGTAGCTGAATGGATAAGAAAACCTGACCCACATATATGCTGTCTTCAAGAGACCCACCTCAGAACAAAAGACTGACACAGATTGAAAGTGAAGGGATGGAAAAATATATATCAAACAAATGGACATGAAAAAAAGGCTGGAGTAGCAATACTTATTTCAAACAAAATAGATTTTACAATGAAGGCCATAAAAAGGGATAAAGAAGGACATTTCATAATACTTAAGAGAACAATCCATCAAGAAGAAGTAACTCTGGTAAACATATATGCACTCAATGTAGGAGCTGCGAAATATATAAGGAAAATCTTGGAGGACTTCAAGGATATAGAAAGAAACACACTACTAGTAGGGGATTTTAATACCCCAATATCAGCAATGGACACATCTTCCAAACAAAAAATCACCAAAGATGTTTTGGCACTGAATGACACTCTAGAGGAAATGGACCTATCTGATATATACAGAATCTTTCACCCCAAAGAAGCAAAAGACACATTCTTTTCAAATGCACAAGGAACATTCTCTAAGATAGACCACATGGTAGGTCACAAGACAAGCCTCCACAAATACAGGAAAATGCAAATCATACCAAGCATCTTCTCAGATCACAATGGATTGAAACTAGAAACCAATCTCAAGGGAAAAATAAACAAAAATTCTCTAACTCATGGAGACTGAATAAGATGCTTTTAAGTAATGAATGGGTTAACAATGAGATCAAAGATGAAATCAAAAACTTTCTGGAAACAAATGACAATGAATACACAACAGTCCAAAACCTATAGGACACAGCAAAGGCAGTGCTCAGAGGGAAATTCACAGCAGTACAGGACTACCTAAAAAGCATAGAAGAAGCTTATACAAACAACCTAACCATAAAGCTGCAAGAACTAGTGGAGCAACAACAAACAAAGCCCAGAGGAAGTAGAAGGAAGGAAATTATCAAGATCAGAGCAGAATTAAATAACTTAGAGACTGAAATGACAATTCGAAAAATCAATAAATCCAGGAGCTGGTTCTTTGAAAAAATAAACAAAATTGACAAACATTTAATCACACTCATCAAGAAAAAGAGAGGACCCAACTAAACAGAATCAGAACTGACAGAGGAGAAATCACAACTGATACTGCAGAAATACAAAGGATTGTAAGAAATTATTACAAACAACTATATGACAAGAAATAGGACAACCTGGGTGAAATGGACACATTTCTGGAAATGTATAATCTCCCAAAACTGAATCCAGAAGAAGCAGAAAGCCTGAATAGGCCAATAACAACTAGTGAAATTGAAGAAGTAATCCAAAATCTCCCAAAGCACAAGAGCCCCAGACCAGATAGATACACAGGTGAATTCTACCACACATTTAAGAAGAACTAACTCCTATCCTTCTCAACCTATACCAAAATATACAGGAAGAGGGAAGACTCCCAAACTCTTTCTATGAGGCCAATATTATTCTAATCCCAAAACCAGGTCAAGACACAACTAAGAAAGAAAACTATAGGCCAATATCTCTGATGAACATAGATGCTAAGATTCTCAACAAAATATTGGCCAACCAGGTCCAGCCAAAAAGATCATACACCATGATCAAGTGGGTTTCATCCAAAGGATGCAAGAATGGTACAATATTCGTAAATCAATAAATGTAATACACCACATCAACAAATTGAAAGACAAAAACCATATGATCATATCAATAGATGCTGAAAAACCATTTGATAAAGTACAGCAACCATTATGATAAAAACACTCAGCAAAATGGGAATAGAGGGAGCATACCTCAACATCATAAAGTCCATAAGTGAGAAACCTGAAGCCAACATCATACTTAACGGACAAAAACTAAACGCTTTCCCCCTAAGATCAGGAATGAGAGAAGGCTGTCCACTTTCTCCACTTCTGTTCAACATCATTTTGGAAGTTCTAGCCATAGCCATCAGAGAACAAAAAGAAATCAAAGGTATCCAAATTGGAAAGGAGGAAGTCAAACTGTCATTATTTGCAGATATGATAGTGTACATACAAAACCCGATAGGCTCCACCAAAAACTTACTCAACCTAATAAGCAAATTTAGCAAAATAGCTGGATATAAAGTCAATATTCAGAAATCAAAAGCATTTTTGTATACCAATAATGAAACATCAGAAATAGAAGCAAGAAATAAAAATTCCATTTATCATAGGAACAAGAAAAATAAAGTACCTAGAAATAAAGTTAACCAAGGAGGTAAAACACCTGTACTCAGAAAACTACAGAACATTGAAGAAAGAAATTAAGGAAGATACAAATAAATGGAAGCATATACCATGTTCATGGATGGGAAGAATTAACATAATTAAAAATACTACCCAAAGCAATCTATAGATTCAATGCAATCCCAATTAAAATACCAATGACAGACTTCACAGAAATAGAAAAAATACTTTAAAAATTTATATAGAGCCAAAAACGCCCACGAATAGCCACAGCAATCTTGAGAAAGAAGAACAAGGTAGGAGAAATCACAATACCAGACTTCGAACAATACTACAAGGCTACTGTCATGAAAACTGTCTGGTACTGGCATAAGAATAGACATATAGATCAATGGAACAGAATAGAGAGCCCAGAAATAAACCCACAACTCTATGGGCAATTAATATTCAACAAAGGGGGAAGGAACATAAAATGGAGTAAAAACAGTCTCTTCCACAAATGGTGTTGGGAGAACTGGACAGCAACATGCAAAAAGATAAAACTAGACCAACTTACACCATACACCAGAATAAACTCAAGATCGATAAAGGACTTAAACATAAGTAGTGCCACCATAAAGGTCCTGGAGAACAATATAGGCAGTAAAATTTTAAATATCCTATGCAGAAATATGTTTACTGATACTTCACCAAGGGCAAAAGAAATAAAAGAACAAATCAACAAATGGGACTATATCAAACTGAAAAGTTTCTGTTCAGCTGAAGAAAACACCAGCAAAATTCAAAGGGAACCAACTGTATGGGAAAACATAATTGCCAATGATACCTCAGACAAGGGTTTGATCTCCAAACTATATAAAGAACTAATGCAACTCAACACCAGGGAGACAGGCAGCCCAATTAAAAAATGGGCAAAAGACCTGAACAGACCTGAACCCACTGAGGAAGACATACAAAGGGCCCAGAGGCATATGAAAGAATGCTTAATATCACTAGCCATCAGAAAGATGCAAATTAAAATCACAATAAGATACCACCTCACACCTCTCAGAATGTCAAATCATCAACAAATCATCAACAAATCAAAAAACAACAATTGTTGGTGAGGATGTGGGGCAAAGGGAACCCTCATGCACTGTTGGTAGGAATGCAGACTGGTGCAGCCACTGTGGAAAACAGTATGGAGTTTCCTTTAAAAATGAAAAATAGAACTGTCTTTTGATCCAGCACTTCCACTACTAGGACTATACCCGAAGAATCCTGAAACACCAATTCATAAGAACCTATGTACACCTATGTTCATAGCAGCACTATTTACAATAGCCAAGTGCTGGAAACAGCCTAAGTGCCCATCAGTGGATGATTGGATCAAAAAACTTTGGTACATTTACACAATGGAATACTACACAGCAGAAAGAAAGAAGGAACTCCTAACCTTTGCAACAACATGGATGGAACTAGAAAGTATTATGCTTAGTGAAATAAGCCAGT